>UCOH01000023.1:0-84060 GCA_900474275.1 Synergus japonicus
CGTTTTCGAGGAATTACAAAGAATTTGATGGGATTTTAAATCAATTTTCAACTGAATTTGTGGGATGAAAGAAAAAGTCAAGTCACACACCCTAATACCACTCCGAACACTGGAAAAATTCACGAAAAATACCCTAACTTCAAGACTAGAAATTTTATTCCTCACAATACTTTCATTTAAAAAGTTACAACCCTCTAATGTATGTGAAACACGTGTTTCACATTACATCCCAATATTATATTGGGGCTATTTCAAGAACTTTCAAACGATATCAGGTGCCATGATAAATATTTTTTAACATATCAATAGTACCGATTTAAATTTTAATAGCAACTTTCCATTAAAAAATTATATTATCAAAATGCATTTTGGATTTGTTCAAGGGCTTTCACCAGTCTAATCTTTTTTTTTTTAAACTGGAAAGAATTTGATGTTAATAAAATAAAATAAAATGAGGGGATGTGGCATTTCCTATAACACATGATGATTTAAATGATTGTTTACCGATTCTAGGAGTTAAATCTATATGTGTTCAGCTCATAGATACGAAAAGACAATATCGATTTCTCTTCTTTACTTTAAGCCAACATGTGTATAACATAGTATCAGTAAACAGATGAGGAAATCGGAAGACGGGTTGGGATAGAGAATGGGAAGATGGGAGAGAAGCTGGGAGGCTGGGAGAGTTGCAGATAAAGAGGAAAGATCGTGTCGTATAGGCGCGTGAAGTAGGTGAATAGATCTATATATCTTTATCTCGGTCGCGATTGCATTGTTAGCACGAAGCGCATTGTTTGAACGGTGACGCGACGCCTCGGGCAACCAATCAGCGTTTGCGCTAGCCGTGCCTTATCAAAGATTCCTACAACCCCCGCGGGTCTCGAATGAACCTCGGGATGCTTCTGGTTATGATGGTAGACGTGATGTGGTAGCAATGGTGATGGTTCGATGAACTGGTACCAGAAACAGTAGGAAAAGAAGAAAAAGGAAAAAGGTTCCTTGGAGAGTCGCGAATAACGTTGGAATGATGAAAGTAATTTAAGGTGATCGTGATCGAAGGCACGGAATTGCATTCATAAAGGGTGCTTCGACTATTTCCTCGGGGATTCGTTTAAATATTCCCTTAATTCCAATTTCTCATGTACAAAATGAATCTCTAGCGAAACATAATTTTATTTACTTTCTATTATGCATTGAAGTTACTTCCATACAATTTTTCTCACTTTTTATTCACTCATTGTCTCACTCGAACAATCGTGGTCCCGCTTGTCATGCAAATCTTGAATTATCGCAGATGTTTTTCATTTTCAAGTAAAAGAAAAACGGAATTGACAAATGTGAAAATAAAAGCGAGAATTCAGTATGCTCGGAGGAACGCTGTTAAATGCCTGTTACATGGAGTCTCCCGAATTGAAGTGAAATTGCAACTGCCTTTATTCCCTCGTAATGATACGATTCGATTGTCATGGTGATTCCTTTCATCTTTGTGTTAAACCTTTTCTGTTCCAGAAAATCTCTCTGATGGAATACGTTGACGTTGCACAGAAATATTTCAAAAAACTGCATTATAGACTTTGGAATACCTTAGAGTTTTTTT
The DNA here is from genome assembly GCA_900474275.1 of Synergus japonicus. Taxonomy (NCBI): domain Eukaryota; kingdom Metazoa; phylum Arthropoda; class Insecta; order Hymenoptera; family Cynipidae; genus Synergus; species Synergus japonicus. Next base: position 1,598 of record UCOH01000023.1, read on the forward strand.
CTAAAGTAAGGTAGATACGGTTGGTATTTTGCGTTAAAATATGCAAAACGAGAAAAGTATGAATTTTTAAAAAGTCTCAAAATCTCTGAAAGCCTCGAAGCTTTAGATTTCAATTTCAAATGGTACGTAGCAAAAATTCTAAGTGGAAATATCTAAATTTGAATGCATTTAGATTGAAACACGCTATTAAACTTTTTCAATATTTTTGTTCAAAAAATGAAAAAAAATCCATTTTGAATAAAACTAGTTTGCCTCACGAGATATTTCATTCATTTCCTACAACAAAAGAGGGACTCGCTTCAGAAATTTCAATAAATTTAAAATTTAGCTTATATTCGAATATCAGCTTTTATTAAATTTGACCATTAAATTTGTGAGATCAAAATATTTACTAACGTATTTTACGAAGATTCAGAAAATTGCTAAACCGAGATGACTTATTTTGAAGATTTAATAATAACGAACATTGCAGCGTCTTCAATTTTCGTTTCTGAAATATTAGCTTGGCTAACTTTTTAGAACTTCAATATCTCGCTAAAGGGGTTCTATGCAAAAACGTTCTCAATTCAATTTTCTTGCTCTCGAGAGATCTTTCCGAAGATTTGAGTTTGTAGCTCAGTAATCAAGATGTTTAAGTTGAAAACTCTCATTTACCTCGAGAAAAATCATTTAGAATGCAAATCAAGAATGAATATTGAATGAAAATGAAAACACTGAGTGGGTAGTTCACAGTATTTTAACTAAATAGAAATTTGCAAACAACAAAAGAGATTCTAAGCTACTGTTTTTGACTTTGTAATCAACTTTTTCGGGTCTATTATTGTTGAAATATGGATGCGGATAAAAATTTTGGAAGCGATATTCATTTTTGATGGACGCATTTTAATTAGAAATCGTTGACCGAGGTCAACTGACAATTGAATATTGAACTTTGACGAATGAGATTTCGCATATACATATATACATATATACATATATATGTATATATAAATGTAATCGAACGAGATTCTGCAGCAAACCAAAAATTCCGATAGATTATTTCATTAATCTGGCCCTGTCTTTTGCATTTCTGCTTTTTTTGCCCAGAATACTCGTTGCCATTCTTGAAAACAAAAATAACAGTTCTGTGCCTCGATAGTCGATCGGCAATAAGCGAAATTCGAAGAGAAAGATTTGAATTTTAAATTCGTTCCTATTCGATCCCCTGACGCGGAATGGGAACGTTGACGAAGTGATCGCGGAGAACGAATCCCTCGCGATAAAATTACGTTTTGACACGTTGATACCACCCCGGTCTCTGTGCATGACACTCTGACACCTACCAACCTAAATCACGTCCCTTTTCTACTTGTTAGATTCAATTTCCGGATAATGATGTCGATTGTTAATCCACCATACATTTTTATTTTTAAAAAACCCCTCTACACAATTTTTTCAATAATACTTAATAATAATAACACCTAACAATCAATGTACTCACCGTTAATTATGATAGCCAATGCGGTGATGATTATGAACCACGCGTTCGAGCTGCTCGTCATCTTGATTTCTTCTTCGATAATCACACTTCACTCACCACATAATAAAAAGTACTTTTTTCTTCTCTACCGACCAACTGAAACAAAATAAGAAAAATTGCGCCTGGTTATTTTTTAAGAATCATTACAATACATAATTACTGATTAATGACATAGATATGTTTAATAAAGTCGCAGTTTAAATGAATTTAATGTAAAATAAACGCAATTTCTCTTTATAAATAAAAACAACTCTGGATTGAATTGCCTTGCCTTTTACTACGTCTGACCACATGAAATTTATTCTATTACTTGAAATCCCGGCTTGTGTATAATATAAACACTGCCTCTATAACTGAATCAGGAGCAGTGTGTGAGCAATTGCGTATATAGTATATGTTATAGGGATCCATTTCATACATATTTCATGTTAAAAATAACCAATTTTCCCAAAATACCAAAAAACTCACATCAATAGTTCTGTACATGTTTTATTTTTACGTAATTTTTAAACAAATTTCAACAAACAAATTCTCTTTATAAAATAGATAAATTTTTGACAATGCCTTCAGATTGTAAACACCAGATAAAATTCGTACATTAATATGATATCTCGTTTCATGTCTGAGAAATATTAAATTATTATTTATATCGCCTTTCGACAGTTACAATGTTTTTTTTAATGATGAGGTTTAAAAAAAAACTAGCGAGGTTCTTTAGATATTTTTTGCAAGAACGAACTGAGCCTATCCCTCGCATAAATTCTCCAATCCATGTCTAAACCCATATCTAATCGTTTCGGACACGATATGCCATTTATTCAAATCACACATGAAACTCCGTGTCAAAACTTCCCTAGAGAAAGCCGAGCATCTATTTCTCTCTCTTTCTCTTTCTCTCTCTCTCCTGATCTCCCTCTCTTTCGCGTTTCGTTCTATTCAGCCAAGTGTTGAACTCACCCTTCTTTCACTTCTCTAACGTGCGGTTCAAACCCTCTAGACACACATCCCCCGGTCTCAATTTATTTGACGCGCTTTTCTTCTCATTCATAGATGAAATGGTACATTCATAAAAGTACAAATCCGAGGTTAGCTCCCACATAAAAAGACAAGGCCATTTTTTGTTCAACAAAGAAAACAAATCATTAAACATTAAAAGTATAAATCGCCGCATCGTAGAAGGGGGTATAACATTTTTTGGTCTGAGCGAAAACTGGGTCTAACAATGTAAAAAATACAAATTCAAAAATCTTTTTTGATATTATGCAAGCAAATGAATTACTTGAAATAAATTCCTCAAAAAAAAGTGAGAATCGTTCTCGTTATTCATCATTTCTTGCTCAAATCCTATACTAAATTTTCCTAGTGTTCTCCTTTCCAAACATACTTATTTCAAAATATTTTGTATTTAATGTACACCGTCATTTTGTATATTTTTTTTATATTATTTTCCCCACCAAATTTCAGGAGATAAAAAAATGGCGGTTGAGAGTATTATTTATCGCTGACACGAAAAAACAGGAAATGGACCAAGTCAGATTTATGTTTCGAGTGCATCCAGATACCTTTGCTCGGAAAATAAGCCGAGGATGTTAAATCGTTTTATTTGTATCGAGGACAGTGTTAATCTTGTCGAACGCTGAGTGCATGAGTCCGTAAACATGAACACTTCAATGTAAAAAAAAGTCGACTACAACATGCTCTTTGATCGCTTTTTCTGGCTACTAACAATCGAAACATAAAAAGCACAACGTATTTTACAATTTGAAATCCGTATTTACAGTTTACCTCTATACTGAATTAATACCGATCTTTAAAAACATAAAATGGAAATAGACATCCTCATTTTATTAATTACATTTCTACATTGCATTCAATGTAATAGCAGCTTTTCTCTAATTACGGAAAATAATTTAATTCTCTGCGACATTTGTTTTTACGACTTAGTAGAGACAAAAAGACGAACGTCTGAGGGATAATAAAAACGATTTATTACACCATTCCACCCTATTCATTTGTACTATGTCTTGTAGAGAATTCGTCTTGCTCCCGATTTCTCAAAAGACAAATGTCGAAATACATAAGTAACGCTATAAAATGACTTATAAATAATTCATTTTTATATGTAAAGCGATGTGAAGTTAGATGTCGAGATTGTGCGGCTTGTTTTGGTGAACATTCCGATATAGTAGTGAATTAAAAATTATTGTATCATTTTTATTCAAACCTTCAACAATGAATGCCATGTGAATAAAACATTCTACGAAGGCTAATTTGATAACAAAAATAAAAATCGACAATAAAAAAATGTCTCGATTTTCATTTACCCATTAAAAGAACGAACAGGTAAAACTGCATCGCAGGCTTCATTTAATTAACGCCCAAAAATATTAATCCGGTTCCAAGGGTAAAGAACAATTTTCACGAGCTTCCATCCCTACTTCCTGATTCCCTCCCCCCACTAATTTTTTCCTCGGGATCAGTGCCTGTGACAACTGTGGAGAATCTAGCTCTGCGAGATTTTGCAATCCAGGCGATTTAAATGCACCACAGTTACATCGACCGTGAAAAAGCTCCGGTTCCCGCACTGGTTCTTTGGCAATTCGCCATGCCTCTCAAAAAAATTGAAAAAAATTGAAAAAGGAAAAATCTGAAAGAATAGTTATCATATGACCCTACCTTCTTTTTTTAAGTCGACATCGCCCACTTAATGCGACGGCAATCACCTCGAAAACACTTGCCCTCACGCAATAGCACTATTCATCATCCTCCCAAGCTCCCAACGGATGCAAACGACCCTCAACTAAGTTTCCACCAGTTTCATCAAGTGGTTTCACTCTGACCAATAGTCAAAGGAAAAAAATACAAAATAACCAAACACTTCAATCCCCACTAAATCGCCAATCGATTTATTAAACACTGCGATCAATCACATCGAACTTTGCAAACTTTAGCACTCTGCTTTTTTTCACTCGCACTTCCAAGTTTCAGTCAGAAACTTTTAACTCCTTTTAAACTTGTATCTTTCCTCTCATTTAGTTTACTAGATTTCCGGCGAGCTTTTAATTGAAACACCGACCTATAACCCTCGAGGCAGATGACCGCGATTTAATTGAATCCTTTCGCGATTTAACGGCTTCTTATTGTTAAACGTTTGTCCACATGAATCGCGTTTTCCTCCCTTTTTCCTCTTGTTTCTTGCATCCTTTCAGTCACTAAATACTCCAGTTTCTAATCCTCTTGGGAGATAAATTAAGAATTCTCGAATTTTCGAACACCTCTCTCTGAGAAAGAAAACACACTTGCACATCCAACGATTTTTTAACACCAATTTTCTGTTAATCCTAACTCCGGTACACTTTGGAGAATACTTGTCCTGAATTTACACAGCTTCCATCTAATTTCTACCAACCAAAATCCAATTAAAAAATGTTATCTACTCCATTTTTTAAAACTATTCTCTGCAGAATTAGTTTCAAAGATTAGATGCAATTTTTCAATATCGTTCAGTGATGTAAACACTAATAATAATTCTCTACGAAAGGGCATCGCGATAACCTTTCTGTAAGCATCTTCTGATAGCTCTTGAATGAGACTTTGTTTTTAAACTTCTTCTTGGAGTGAATTATAATTTAAATTCTATTAATCTTGAATAAAAATAGAACTTTAGGAGTAAAATAAAAGTTGTTTTTTTTAATGGTGGTAACTAGTGTAAAAAATTAAACGAGGAGCCAGCCGTCATTGCGAGCGGTGAGACGGGGCTCCAAAGTCCGAACTCGTGACTGGGTTTCGAATTACGAGGTTTGGAAACCGACGTAACGTGTCTAAAGAGATCCAACCGACTCGCAGCGTGATAGCGAACTGACAAACACCCCTCGGCTGCAGCGCCACGACGACGGGCGTTTGATGAACCACTGCTACCAGTCCTTTACACCCCCGCCCTAACCGACTCTAGGCACTTGGGTTATTTTGCGACCCCCTAAGAGTATACCACCCGCACTACTAATGCCTCAAACGATTACGTTTACATCCTTATTAGACAAATGACTGACGGAGAAGTAGATATGGATATCCCATATATGTAAAAACAGACATGAACTTGCCCCACCAACAATGATAATATATATCCAAATTTGATTTACTGTTATTTTACAATATACAAAATTTTACAGTAGACAAAAATTACTTTATATTTGTGAATAGCCCAAAGGTAAAAACAATTGTCTGGAATGGTTGAGTTTTCACAGTCCAGGTCAATAAATAATAATATGAGTTTTACTATCAATAGGTAACAATTATTTACATTTGTGAATAGCCTAGAGGAAAAAATCAATCGACTAGAATGGTTGGTTTTTAGAGAGTCGAGGTAAATAAATAATAACACGTATTTTACTCTCAATAAACAAGCATTGTTGTTAAATTCTTGGAAAGTAGCGAAAAGAAATTAATCTTGTGAAAAAATGTCTAATTATAACATTTACGTAAAATGGGAAATACGTCTTCAATGTGTCGACTAAAGGCAAGGTCAATAAATAGTATAATATGAATAATGGGAAATTCTAACATCAATAGATAACAATTATTTACATTTACATTTGTGAGAAGCCTAGAGGAAATATCAATCGGCTAGAATGACCGAGTTATCAGAGAGTCGAGATCAATAAATAATAATATGCGTTTTACTCTCAATAAAATTGCGAAGGATTCAAAGAAATTTAAAAATACTTTAAAAGGAATTTCCAAGATTTCAAAAAATGAAATGAACATCCAGTGAATTTAAATAGCTTTTCAACAATTTCGAGAAGTTTCAACGGATTGGAAAAGATCTATAAAGATTTCAAGGGAATAAAAACAAATTTCAGGGATTTTAAGGAGTCCTAACAAATTTTGAGTGACTTCTATGTAGGAATTCAATTCAAAAAACTTACTTGGGAAATACTGGAACCTTGTGGGAAACAATTCTGATATTCGGTCCATCCCAATGGCCAGTAGAGTCGTTTTACTCCAAAAAATCAAAAGATAGAAACACTTCACAATCAAAAAAAAACACTGCACAATTGAAAAAGCACTGCACTATAAACTCTAAACGATTCGAAAGCAAATTGAACTCCACGGTTTCCGTACTCCAATTATTTTGGAGCAATGTACTCAAGCCGGATTTTCAAGATGGCGGAAAACTTTTTCAAAATGTCAGCAGAAATAAAAACACTTTTCACTTAATAATTATTACGGAAGGTATTCAAGAATAGAAAATTAATCGCGAACGCGATTTTTGACACCTGACATAATAAACTCTAAACGATTCGAAAGCGAATTGAACTCCACGGTTTCCGTACTCCAATTATTTTGGAGCAATGTACTCAGGCCGCATTTTCAAGATGGCGGAAAACTTTTCCAAAATTTCAATAGAAATAAAAACACTTTTCACTTAATAATTATTACGGAAGGTATTCAAGAATAGAAAATTAATCGCGAACGCGGTTTTTGACTCCTAACATAATTAACTCTAAACGATTCGAAAGCGAATTGAACTCCACGGTTTCCGTACTCCCATTATTTTGGAGCAATGAACGTAGGCACGGTTGTCAAGCAAAAAGCACTTGATAATACAATCACGGAAAGAAATAAGAACACTTTTCACTTAAATATTATTACGGAAGACATTCAAGAATGTAAAATTAATCAGGAACACGGAAGCGCGGTTTTTGACTCCTGACAACTTGACCGCACGGCAGTCGGGAGTGAACTGACCTGCTCAATTCTCCCACTAGCTCGTCAACTCACTTTCTCTTTTCCCCCTCTTCGCTCGCCTCCCACCTTCTGAGTTCCCCCTCTCCACGGTACTCCCACTTTATGAGTCCCAGCGTCCCAGGAGCGTAATAACAAAAAAAAATCCAATAATATAATTATAATTCTAATAATTTTTTATTTCTTTTTCTACTCTTTTTGTATTTATTTTCGCGCTTATTTTTAAAGGCCAACTTTACAATTGCAGTAATAAATGTTTTTCACTAATGTGAAATATATAAATATATCCAATAATTAAACAATTTTAAAAATTAATTATGTAATGAATAATATGTTTTATTATGTATTAATTATTATGAATAATTTATTTATTTAGTTTTAAAGTCCAATTTATCACGAAACGAACTACTCACGCCGATAAACGAAACAAAACTAAACTCAGCTCACTTAATTTCTCTCTTATTTACCACAATCAAAACAAAACGTTTTCCCGATATCTCAAGGTTGTCCTTTGCTTTTATTTTGATAAATATATTGTCTTTCTTCTTGATTCAACGACTTCCCATCTTTTATTTTATTCTGATTTCTATTAAGAATATAAAAGGTTCCATAAATATTTGTATAGAAAATATTAAATAAAGGGAGTATTACTTATTATTACTTTTTCGATACGAATATATGTATAATACATATAATAGAATAACTAAGAAAAGACTTTTTTAATCTTGGAATCGGATAATTGCAAACCTTAAAAAAATTTTAAACGGTCACTTTAACAAAGATCAAAAGTGTCTCAATTCTTATTGTTTGTATTTCATTTTAATGCACGGATAATTTTTATTGTCACGTTCTGAACTTTGGAATACATAAAAATTCTATTTTTTTAAAACTAACTGGCAATAAAAGAAGTCAGGATAGAAAAACGCGCATGTGATGTATTGATTCACAGCTTGTGTTCGTGATGAGAATATTTTTGATCGCTAAGTATATTGAATCTCAATTCACGAAATCTATCAATGAATTTTATTAGTGACGTAGAAAATCAACCAAATACTGAAATTATATATATAAATATCATCTAAAATATAAGATAAAAATGAAATATAAAATACAAGTGGACGAAGAACCAATTTACGAAAAGCGAAATAGGAAGCTCGTATAATTTCTTAATCAATGTTCTCTATATCATCTTTTCAGCGGCCTAACTTCCTTGATGCATGTTTGCTGAAGTCGCAAACACTGCGAAAAATCACGTGACTTACTGAAGTCTCATAAGTCGTCTTAAATCATTTTTAACAGCCATAATGCACACAGTCGTTCACTTCCAGCACACTTAAATGTCGATGTGAGAATTTTAGTTGGTTTTTTGACAAACAAACAAAAACTTGATGCACGAACAACCAAGTTGACGAAGTTGCGTGACCTCAACTGAGTTTTATTGTCAGCCTTCTTTTCGCAAACTCGTCTAGAAACAATGCATGTTTCTGCATATAATTACCAGCTCAGTTTAACTGGCATCTTAAAATTCAGGAGTCAACAGTTTTTGCCAGTTATATAAAATTATACTGAAAGTTTCTATCAATCAAAAGAAATCTCTTGATTCTATGTTTCTAATAACACGGACAAAGCTGAAGCAAGCCGTGAGTGAAATTAAGTTAAAAACTAATTTATACCGGATTTCCGTTGCGTTCGTTGACAGAGTCACTGAAAAATGCTATGCCGTTGGTACACAATTATAGAGTACAATTTCGATCGAGCTAGGGGGTTAATTAAGGAAAACTAGTTACAGAAGTTCAGAGGAATATATATTTTCGTGTTTCGCAAACGTAAGCTTTATTTTAGAGTGAATTCAGTCAGTGCAAGCAGATAGTATTATTATACTGGCTGATACTGAATGTATAGTGCACACACAGTTAGACTGGCCATAAGTGTCCATTGCCAGAGAAGTTGTATGGCGTGTGAATAAACATAAACGTTCCTATCTAAATTTCATTTATGAGACTTAGTTATATGCACTATATATATATATATATATATATATATATATACCACAAAGATAGTTCTCTAGAAAGAGGTCGCTTTCGATTAAAGCACAGTTATGCACTGAAATATGAATTTTTACATTAATTTAATAGTTCGAGCTTGTCATTTTCAATACTCTAAAAGAAAAAAGTATAAATTACTCTTATATTCCTGAATATTATAGATGAATATAAAAAACAAACAAACTTATCTATCTTCCTTCACGAAAGTGACTATAACGAGATGGAGTAATAATGCAATCTCATAATATGATCCCATTCAATACAGCATTCGATGAAACAGCGTATTTCAATTACGTACGGTGTCGTGTGGGTCTCTGATCAACTGCTAACATCTTCAGAGTGTATCTAATACATCTCGCTAAAGATCACCAACTCTATCTCATGTCACGACTTTACGTTGATGAAACATACTAGAGTGTGACACTTCAAAGGTGACAGATATATCGATACAGTGCCCTTTGACACTATACTCAGAATTCTACACATGTGTCGCTATTCAGATACTTAATAAGATATATAAAGTTTCAGTTCATTCAAGTAAATTATTCTTTACTTATCGATTTCGTAATTTTTATCACTTCTCATCTATCATTTTTTCACCATTTCAGTTAATATCAATTATACGATAAAACAGTAGTTGTTTTTTACAGGTAAGAATTTTTTTTGAAAGGCGAGGAAAGAGAAGTGAGAAAATTTACGTAATTGACCCCTGGGTTCAATTAGGATGCGTCATTAAGCGATATAGGTAGGTCAGTTCAGATCTCCCTTTTCAGGAATCTGAAAGGGGATTTTCAGTAGCGCAGCTCAACTATAGACAGCCAATTTGGTATAAAAAGAAGATTGCGACGTAAAATGTAGGTTTATTTTCTCCCTGGTCGATGTGGTCTGAAATTTCACTTCTTTCGCTTCCTCATCCTGAATTTTTAACTGTGTAGTAATTTTGTCCTTGCATGTTCCTTGTCGGGCCTTTGAAGCAACTCAGCGTCTATTCTCCTTGTGTCATCCGACACATCAGTACTCCTTGCACTATATCCACTGTCCACACATGCACATATAGAGTTCTAGTCCGATCGAGCTTTGCGCGGTCTATCTATGCTTGTAGTTTGAAGCAAATGGTGATGTTACGTACACTACATCACAGTTTAGAGCAAAGCAGGCTTCCGTGCCGGTCATTGATGCATACATGTGGAAATTGGGCTTTGGTCATCGCGCGATGTCAAATCAATGCTTCTATAGACTTCAGAGTAACTGCATATGGTAACATATCCTGCGGTGTATTAAGCTTTTCCGCATTTTCATCTACTTCACGAAAGGAGCAATATAAAGGGAAGTAATTCTTGATAAGTGTCAAACGAAGTGTCATTGAGTCTATAATCAAATAACACATGAAAAAAAATCAATGCAAAAGGATTCTTCATATCAGTCAGATATTCATTAATCATTTCTTTGTATCTGTCTGTTGCTTGATATTCATTGAATTCCGCTGACAATCTTCAAGTTTCATCCGGTTGACCAAAGCCAAATGTCACTTCTGCGAAGCAAATCATTTACCTATCATAATTTCTAGTCTTTTAAATGATAAAAACAGACATGAGAAACATATTTTACAAGATTGAAAATTGTCATACTGTAATATACAGCAGACATATTGATCAATGTTGAAATAATCATCTTGTTTAATACTCTGTGTTATGTTAGACAGTACAATTTCGTCAGGAGCTTATGACTATACAGAGTACACATACGTTTTCGTACTATTTACGAGAATAGAGAGCATACTTGGAAGCAGAATTGAAAATCCCTTGTTCTGTGCAATGCACACAATGGATATTGCACACAGACCGACACATTCATGTATATTGTATATACATATACATAGACAACATACATCTTTGCTTTACGATTTAGATGACTCTGTTGAAGTGGACACTAACCAACACAACTGATACAAATAGGATACGGACTAGCGTGACTACTCGTATATTCCAGTTATCGAGGTGTAATGCGTGCTACAAAAGGCAATCTGAACCGGATCTACAACGTACTTGCGATTGTCGCTAACACCATCGAAATTCGTGCTGAAACACTAAGCTCTTCCGGGCCGAACTCCAGGGACGACAGAGTAACTATAGAGTATCTGTATAATATTTTATTGATCAAAAATATTGAATGAAACATCCGGAATTCATCAATTCCGCTCTAATCAATTATAAGCCAGGATTCTATTGAATTAAGTGCAGAAAAAATATAAAATTACAATAAATTTGGACAGGCAGTTGAAATTGTATGTCTGAAGGCCATGAAATCTAATATGCCATCCAATCGAACAGCAATTTATATTCAATTTAATTTGCAAGGTATTCAAAGAAGGATCGGAGGACATTTCTGCCTTAACGCGGGTTGCGAGGCGGTGCGACTCGCTAATCTATAGTGGGTTATAGACTAAAGCCCGAAGGACATGTGCATGTACAAGAAACTGGAAATGGAACAGGCAGAGGCTTATAATACATTAATACCAGGAATAAGGGGGTACCAACTTCGTATTCTTGGAATATTTTAAGAGACCAGCCAATACTCACTCGATAAGGAGCACTTGGCTCTATTAAGATTTCGATATGAACTCCCAGATTCAATTAGAACTTCATATTCTCTCAAAGTGTTCCCAAAATTCGAAATTCAGCTCCATTTAAACGAACGATAAGGTACTAAATTTTACAGGAGCTCTGGCAATCAGAACAACTAAATAATATAGAATATAATACAAATATGTAATATGATTAATATTGACTTGAAGCATGAGACGTTAAAGTCATTTTTCATTATTAATCTAGCATCAGAGTTAGAAAAGAAGAAATATGTGTTTAGTGATGGAAGTAAGTAGTAACAGTGCTATTGAGACTGGCAGGTCACGCAAACCTCGCCGGAAAACGAAAGGAAGATTTCCTTTATTCTTTTTCAATACTCCTTTCTTTTATATTTATTTCCGTCCACTTCTCATTACTGGCGTATCAGTTTTTCGCGATATAAAAAAGAACCATCTCAAAAAATTCTCCGAGAATGAAGAGAAGTGTAGCTTACCTCAAGTGTATTTAATTCTACTTGTTAGAGCAAATGGCTAATCCTGATAGCACGAGATGCTCGTAAACGTTCCTGAGACGTTTCTGACGTTATACTGTGACGATTAAGTGTCTCCGGGACGTCTGGGAGCCAAATTATGATGGAAATAACTGGACCTGTGAAGTGGTTTTAAACCCACAACCAAGACAATTGTATATTTCTTATTTTATATTTAGGCATTTATGAAGGTTACAAAAGTATAGTGTAATACAGAATAATATTTGTGATTAAATTATACAAGAATATTGATGAATGAATAGAATTTTAAATAAAACTCTTTAAAATTGTATAATGACGTGTTTTAGCTGATCGTTGATGTCGGTGAAATTGTGCCGAGAAGTGCAGATTTGCTATTTCCGCGAACACTCCTTATACCCTATTGTACATAAGTAACCTGCGACGCTTTAACAGGTTACAAGACTGTCGACTGTGGCTTCATTTGCATTTATTTCTCAAAGGAACAATGCCACACGTACAGCTGCTACACGTTTCACGTTAGATACTGACACTCGCGCCACGACTGACAATGCACCGAATTATTCGTAAAAGTTAGCAAAGTCGTAAGTTTCAAGGATTGGGAGTTGTTGAGTAAAGTACATATATAACTTAAGTAATATAGAGTCAAACTTTTAGGCCTGTAGAAGCACTCAACGCTTTATACATTATTTATGTACTTTCTTTCATATATTAAATTAAGTAAATAAAGTAGAATAAAGTACATCATTTATTTATATTCATACTATTAATGTATTTACAGAATATTAGACAAAAAAGGAATATTGTAACATATTGTGTAAGTTCTTTTTGTTGTGTTGTGCCCTATTAAATTTAAATTGACTTCGACCACTTCAAAGACAAATTGAAACTATCTAATTGACTAGAAATTATCACTTGTTCGACACATAATATGCTTGTGATTAAAGTAAATAATGGCGCGTCAGAAATCCACAGGCATTCACCTGTCCATTGCACTAACTATCACGTTAGCTACAAAATCATTAACGAACTTCTTAATCCCTTACTGATTAAAATCCCGTATATTCAAGGGTAAATAAACCAAAAAAGAGTAATTTATTCAATACGGAAATTTCATTAGGTATTTAAGCATAAGAATTTTAATTTATATAAAAAGTTGTTAAATGGTGAAAAGTTTGGAAATCCTTCTCTAAGAAAAAAAATGCTGAATGTAATCCCAGTTACTTTGAACAGTAACGATAACTTAATCCATTCTATTTAGTAATAAGTTTCTTAGACCAGCATTTAAATTTCCAAGTAATTTATAATGTTATGAGCTCGTAACGATACTTTGGGACATTACTTAGCAATACTTTTGAAGTAAACCGATTATCCCCTCGTAGCAATTTAATCTGTATACCAGGATGTAATATACATAATATGCTGAATTATAACTTATCTATGCCAACCTAGAGAGAAAATCATCCAGACAGTATTAATAACTACGTAATGAGTTTATCGACATTAAATTTAATAAGGAAATGGTTTGATTATTTAGGCTATTGACTAAAATTTGCGGGGTCGTTTCCTTAAAGGACACATATACCGTAAAGTATAGTTTCTGCCTCGAGCAATATTATTCGCTCCGAACAACTTGGTTATAGATATTAAGATATATAAGTTATAGATCTTTGTAACTTCATTTGTTTCTATTCGGATCCTATATGTAGTTAAAAAAAAAAAAAAACTATTGATCCGTGTAACGGAATACATTATATTTTCTATGTGCAACTACTAAAAAGTCAACTTCTGTAGCTTTAAAAACGTGCTCTATCTAATGTTCTCCCTTATGATAATGAGAGGTAGGGGAATTACATGGAAAGGGGAGATCGAAGACACAGAGAGTAAGTGAGATACGAGAGTTTAAATAACTGCAGCGTCGAGAAGATAAGGAAGCTTTCCGAGCAAAGTTACCCGTTAACAAAGTTTTCGTACTCGCAAGCACTATTGTTTCGGTTATTGCGCCGATTGCTATGAGTTTCGGCGTTGGCATAAGCGAGAACTCTGGCAATCGCACCTCAATATACATGCAGATACGAATACACCACAGTCCACATGAACCATAATGGGGGCTGCATTTAACAAGGGTATGTTCCATCTCGGTCCCCCGTTATGCTGCCGTTGCTCTCTTTGATTTAAGGGCGAAGTAGAACGAACAATTCCAGTGTGACGTAAATTTTCATGAGCCGGGAACTGGGATAAGGAGACGCCTTTGCAACCTTCCTGGGCTTCTTATGCTCCAAACTACTAAAGCGGAAAAGTAGAGGAGCTCAATTATCTTGTAAATTACAATTGTAATTAGAGTTGTGCTGTAAAGTGCAGTAGTAAATTAAAATGAGTTGGTTCGAAGAGTTCAGTGTAATTTTGAGTGGACACCAAATGTCAAGATTGCAAAAAATGTCAATAATGATATTTGGTAGAATTTTAAGGAATCTTTTAATCATTTTAGCAAAAGAAGAGCAAATTGCAAAAATGAGAAGTTAGTCATAGTTGCTAGCGAAATAAAAAAGTACCTGAGCTTGAAATATGTCCGGTTGTTTATAGGAGAAGACAAACAAAGGAAAAGCTGCATAGCAGTGGGGCATCATCACTTTCACTGCAATGGACAGTTGAGAACAATGCCGAAAGTTGAACCAAAGGGTCAGAAAACAGTCGTTAAAGCAGATGCGGTTCTTCCTCTCGAGTGAACCGTCAGCTTCACGCTTTAATTTCTTTCAAGGATCTTCGCGATCTTTCTTCGTGCCACCCAGCCGTAAAGGATGACAAATCGCAGCTATTTTTCCGACTAAAGTTTCAAAGCTTCCAGCCAGCCTTCACCCTACACCCTTCATCCCGTCACTTACTCCTTTTCCTTCGCGGATTCTCTTATCCAGGCAACCCAAATCGCATTCCACAACATCGGATATGATACATACTCATAAATTATGCAGATTTTTATCCGTGCGATTGACTTTTTCTTTGTATGTAGAAAAAATTGGGTAAACTGTAGAAAATTTATGAGAAATCTTGGAAGTTGGAAGAGTACATTTCGAAAATATCCAAGATTTATGTGATTTTTGCAACTGACGCGAATGGTCTTATGTTTTATGAATGAAAAATAATTATAAATATGTAATTTCTCTGAATTTATGCATCAATAATTTCGCAGCTTCCACATATATTTTTATAATGTTTTATAGAGAACTTTATACTTTAGAATTTTTTTTCTCTATAATAAGAAAGCTGTGAAGTACTCTTACTAAAGTTTTTTACGTCAAGCTATTTTAAGAAAAACTTGAGTTAACTCGAGTAACGGTTGCTTTCGAAGTAATACTTTAATCATGGATTTCGCCACAAAATTTCAATCCGACCGCATAGCGGAAAAGAATTCAAATTTAATCTATCCTTCTCAGAGATCCAATAAGCCTTCAGTCGTCAAAGTTTTAAGGCTCGTCAGAGTTTTACTGCCCACGTTAATAGAAATGCTTGATGAACTGAAACTTGCTTTACGTTTCTCATTCAGTACTGGAAAGATATAGTTCACTAAATTTCGTTTTTAAACTATTTAGAAGTTGTCCAATTAAAATACTTTTAAAAACTTTTAAACAGTCTAAACCTAAAAATACAAGAAAATTGTATTCAAAGAATTTTCCGAAATATATTTGGCAAATTGTTTTGTTTTTTTCTTAAATGCGTCATTTTGGAAGAATAAAGATTTAATGGCAGGATATTTTATCATCTGTCATAAAACTAGAGAAAAAAATACAGCTATATACAGTATAGAGGAATGTTAGATAAAACTAGTAATAACCAAGACTCCTAAAACCAGTAAAACAACAGTGGGGTTTCAACTGAGTCTCTCACTGAGTTGGAGAGTATAACGTTTCGCAAAATAGTTCGAGGTTTTACACCCTGACATTTAATTAAAGTAATAGCTGACATCAGTAAGAAAACATACCCTGTAAAAAATATTTTGTCCTCAGAACAAAGAGAAGAGAAATCTTTGGCTTTTCGGAAGCCAAAGATTTTTATTTAATTTCAATATTTCAAGAAATAGAAATAGAAATAGAAGAAAAAATAATAAAATGATTTCAGGTACCAGAAGAACTATTTTATTTTTTATACTACTTATTTTCAAATGAAAATGGTATTCGTAAAATATAAAAGAAAAGAGAAATTCAAGATGGCAAAGTCTATCTTAATTACAATCTTTCCAAGAATTTTATTTTCGTAACAAATTATCAGTATCTTCTCTTTTTTACAAATTATTTTCTTGAAATGGACAACGGACGCCTAATAATTCTTGATAATTTGTTGTCTGAAGAGTTTAACTGACTTGAAAAGAGTTGTCTTCAGCAGAGTCTGTGCTTGAGTTGAGAAAAGAAAGTCAGTGCTTCGAAATTCAAAAGCATACTAAGAAGTTTCGTAAAAGTGCTCATTTTCTTATATAATTACCTTACACAAGGTCGATCAAATTTTAATAGACTTTTTAATGCAGTTTTTTCTTTCTTTTTTCTATCTTCAGTAATAAACATTTTTCATCTTAAGAATATAATAAATATTACACATAACAATGTTTTTAATTAGACTTGAAGAAGTTTCGTATTTCTTCTTTCAGATTAAGGAGTGGATTGATCATTTTTTGGCTAATTGTTTCTCGCACACAAGAGAAAGATTCGATACTGGAGATTAAGGTTTAACAACCCAACTATCATTAATTTCCAGATAGGCGAATTTGATAGATCTATCGTCATAGTCGAGGGTTTTCCGATCTATCCATTTTCGGTTTCCTTTTATATCCAATTCTTCTCCAACCTAGTGAAGCTATTGTATTTCCCAAATCCTCCACAAAATCATCCCATTGGATCGGCATTTCACACGTTGAAGTTCCCGTTCGCGTGACCAGGTTCCAATCGTGACCTAACTTTTGACGATACAATGCACTATTTGTCAATGACCCTACCTAGATTCGAATCCTCATTGATCTTCCTAAGCACCACTTTGATTTGCGGCAAACGTTATCGCTGCCTAGTCAGATTTATATTCTCATTTAGGTGTATACAACTATATATATATCCTGAAATAGCAGAAACCTGCTTGTATACTAATTATTTTTCCGAAACTTATACACCTACATAAGAAGAATCGAAGACAACCAATTTATCGTCTCTATCTACCGGTAAATATTTTGATAACAAAGGTTCATTTAACAGAAAAAATAATTTGCAGAGAAATCTTCTATTCTTTTAAAAAATTAGATTTCATTATATTATATTATATATTTTGATCAGAACATATTTTATGCATTTTTTTCATTTATTTCACCGTATCTTTTATTTAAACTTGTTTCAGCTGCACCATAAATTTGAGTTTGAGTTCCCCCCGATATTTTTCACAATAGTGGACATTTTCGACGCTGAAGAAGAAAAGTGATGGACGGATAGGACATGATAGGTATTGTAGTTGTCGGATAGACGATTGTACAGTGCTAATGAATACCTATAGCTAACGATGACGAGGGCTATTTGCAACATCGGTGCAACTAAAACCTAATCACGCACGTCTGCTGAATTACACTGAGCTTTACAGACAACTGCGTTAAATGGAAATTGCGGACCTCGAAGCTACAACAATTGCAATTGGGTCATTGTTTCGATTGCGCACAGGCATTTTCGCTACGCGCGTTTGGCGAATGCGAGCTAGGCGTCTGTATATCATTCTCGTTTGTGCATAGCAATAGATATCCGTCTAGTGTGGAATTGAAAACGTTTTTGTCCTCGTCGATTACGTCATTTAGATCAACTTGATACCATAGTTTTGGCAAACAACCCGCTGTCGAAGCAACGAAGCTTACTCCCTGATATGATAGTCGTTCCATGTCATGATCGCTGCACATTCAGAGCCTCCTCGGCAATAATCACGCGGTCCTGAAAAATATATCCTCTCATCATATTACGGCTCATTACGGCCCAATTGGTGAGGAAAGAATTGAGCTACGGTTCAAATGAACAAAGTTTTTTAATAAGCAAATTTTAAAAAAAAGTAGATCATACCAATCTTACACCATATCAGCATAATACCATGAATCTCCAAATGACCGACTTTGCTGGCTGGTGATAAAAATTATATAAACAATTTCGAGAGATACTGTATATCTCAGAGAAAGTAGTTTAAGACGCATGCGTAGTCACCTTCTACTGGAAAAGGTTCACATTTAAATTTGAATAGTCTCAATTTGTCGTTGCTCAAAGTTTTTTTCGTCTTCTTTGCTGGAGGATACACATTAAGATAATATAAGAAGATCTAAGGTAGAAACTTATATTACTACTTTGCATTTATTGATATACTCCATTTATATTGAATATTTTCCATTAATTTTCTAGATTATACAAAACAATTGATAAAAGCAAACAAAACTATGCCGAACTTTCATATTATGCAGTGTTTAGTATTCATGAGTATTATCTGGAATTTTGTTTTGACAGCTGATGAAACGCTTAGATTGATCAATGTGGTATGTAGAATTTTAGTAATAGTATTATTCAATAATAATTGTGATTTAGATAATAATATGCGTATAAAGTCTCATCAATTTCACTTCAAATACAGATTTTCCGCCACGGAGATCGAACGCTACAGCGTCCATTTGAAACCTACCCAAAAGATCCTTATTTAAACTATAATTTTGATCCGCCAGAAAATGGGATATTGACGAAAGTATAAGCAAACATATATGTATTTATATTTAATGTTGTGTACGTAAATGTAAAATTTTTAATGCTTTCAGAGTGGCATATTAAGGGAATATAATCTGGGTAAATTTCTGCGTAACACATACAATGATTTTTTGGGATCTGACTATATTCCTGGATCTGTTAAGGCTCAAAGTACAGATTTTAATAGAACAAAAGAATCTCTGAAACAAGTTTTGAAGGCTTTGTATCCAAATGCGACAGTGCCCACAACCTTCAAGTCTCTGTTTAAGGATTCATTGTTTTTCCCACAATTATGTCCCCGGTGAGTTAAATTTTTCAAGATAAAGTTGAAGAAAGTAAACAAACAGATTCTAAATCGATTCACGTAATTTTTTTCATTGGACCATTAGATACGCCTTAGAGTACATAAAAGCAAAGGGAAAGCCAGACGTGAAGCAAGAGTTGGCGAAATTGGAAGGCTTCAAGAAAAATTTGTCTCACTGGACAGGAAAAACAATAAAATCAACTCGTGACATGTACCTTATTTATACAACTTTGGAAACTGAAAAATACATGAATCTTACATTGCCACCTTGGACCATAGGTGTCTATCCAAATGGCGACCTTTTAAATGGAACGGTTCTTGAATATAAAATAATGAATTACGACGATAAGATAAAGAGACGAAGCGGAGGTTAAAAGAATATAATAACAATTAATTTGCGAAATTTAAATTCATGTATAATATATGTATAAACATTTTACAGGAATGCTGGTTCGAAAATTCACTGAAGATATGATGTCTGTAAGAAATGGCTCGATGAATAAGAACCGAAAGATAAATTTGTATAGCGGTCATGATATCAACATTGTTGCAGTTTTGCAAGCTTTAGGCGTTTACTATCCACATTTTCCAAAATTTTCTAGTACTGTGATTTTAGAATTACA
Source organism: Synergus japonicus (assembly GCA_900474275.1). Lineage (NCBI taxonomy): Eukaryota > Metazoa > Arthropoda > Insecta > Hymenoptera > Cynipidae > Synergus > Synergus japonicus. The sequence continues at coordinate 21,661 of UCOH01000023.1, forward strand.
TTTTATAGAGGAAGATTTTTTTGTAAAAGTAGGTGATTTGAGTATTTTGAACGACTTTTTGACTTGGTTTTTAATGATGTGATCTAGATTTCTTTTTAATTTTAGGTAATTTATTACTTGGGAATACCAGCGGAGATAAAAGAGTTAAAAATCCCTGGATGCAAGACCTTATGCCCTTTAGACCAATTTTTTGTTCTGATGAAGAATGTTATTCCAACTGGGCTTGATTTATTATGCAGCAAAATTCGAGATTTGAATAGCGCTGACGATGATAATTTAAATGAATTTATGAATGTTTTAAATCATATGTCTTATCTCAGATAATATATTCCTGATTTTGGTTGGATGTCTATTTTGTTAATTCAAGCAGAAAATTATTTCGATGGTTTCTTCTTTCTCTTTAATAATTGTTCTCAAAAATTACCTTATACATAATATGGTTCTTCAGACGATTTTCAATATTTATTTATTTATTTATTTATTCATAAGGAATCAATCAAATATATTAATTAGACTGAAAACAAGAACTGATTTTTTTCTAAATTATATTCTCAACAATGCATTATGAATTTCAAATTTTCCACTAAAGTGATCGAACTTTCTGCTTTCCATATAAACTTCACCCAAAAGATAGACACATAAATTATAACTTTGATCCTCAAGGGTATATGGAAAGTTATCAAGAGGCAAGCAAATTGAATTAGTTCAACCATTTTAAAATTTAAACACTCGAGATTTTATCTCCCCTCTATTGTTTTTTAAACAATTTGAAATAATTTAAGATTCATTAACAAGTTTTATTTATATAGAATAAAGAATGAATATTTGCTTTATTTTATTGTTTTATTTATAATCTGCTATAAAATGTTATTCCTTCTGGTTTTTTTCATTCACGCTGTGCTAGTATAAGTTGAAGAGTATGAAAACGCAATTACTGAGTAATAATTTTTCTCGGCGTAATTTCAAATTTATAAAATGCAATTAAATTTTTACATATGGCTGAGAAAAAGAAAAAGAATTTTCGCAATGTGGAAAAGAGTCATTAGTATCATAAGATGTTTACTTATAAAGTTTATTTAAATACTTTTCCTCCGATCTTTGATTTTAATCGATGTCGATATTTAAAACATTTAGGAAAGCAAAAGGTTTAATTATTTATCAAAATTTAAGAGACAAAATGGTAGGCACTTAAGAAATAGATAAATGTATACCATGCAATAAATTATTTTGTACTTTAAACTCACATTATAATTTTTTCTGCTTTAATTGCCCAGTGTTTAGTAAAGGAGATTTTTTCACGCTTCGTTTACGTCGTTTACTCGCTGGAGCAATTAAAAAGCTTTTAGGATCGACCTTTCTGTTGCTTAAATACATCGCGCGGAAAGCTCATTCTAGAAGATCCAAGCAGAATTCTCTGCAATCTTTAATATAAAGTTAATATAATAAATCATTGTTTAGAAGTTTTTTTTTCAAGTATAGGGACATTTTTTACCTACCTTAGAAGACAAAAGTGAAATGTAAAATTATTTACTCCTCAATAAATCGAAAGTTATTAATAATTCTGACTTGGGATTTTATCAAGGCTTGAAATTTTGTATAGCATGCAATTTAAATTCAGAAATATTTAAGGGGTTGAATATATTACATAGTTCAATGCACTTTTATAATTAATAATTTATAGAATTAGCAATTCAGAGAAGTTTTATATGCAAATTATATTACTCAGTAGATATTTACAGGTTTACATCCTTATTTACAGGTTTATTTCCATTACGTTTGTTTTTCTTTTTTATTCGAATGATAACATCTGTCAAGAATTTTACTTTTATTGAATGAATATTAGTGTTGTTTACCTTTAATTAATTGCGATGATATTCGAAATTACTAAAGCTAATATTTATCAATTGAATTAGTGATCTCTTATTGTAAATATTCCCACAGAAAATTCTCAATTAAGAGCAGAGTATATTTCATCATTCAAAAAAAAAAAAAACTGCAGACTGTCTGTTCTCATTAGCTAATTGCTATTTAATTCATCCTAAAATTACAAGAACATTGTTCTTGCACTAAGAGCCAATATTTTTTAACCATTTTTTTTTAAAAAAGCAATTTCTCAAATATAATTTGGGAATATATATATTTTGCAATTATATTATATTACTTTTTTTACATTTTTCAAAAATTATGTTCAAAAAATTTTCCCAAGTATATTTGATAAATTTCTTTTTAATGCCTTATTTTAAAAAAACAATAAATTTAAAGACAAGATTTAGTAATACTTTATCACCTGTTATAAATTTCAATGAAGGTCGTTTCGTCAGAAATGCGCGATTGAAAAATATTGGGGACGATTTGCATGTGAACCATTACAGAGATATAAATACAGTATTCTTGCCTGAAGTCACTCACTATCAGTGAACTCTTAATTCCGAATACACCTCAAGGTGTATAAAATCTGTGGTAATGCATTACAGGACAAAGAAGTTCCTTCATTGTTTTTCTTCGTCAAACTCGAATATTATACATGTATAATTCTCGAAATATTTGATTTTGATAAAGAAAAACAGTGAAAGATAATTTTGTATAAAATTCATCATTTATTTCCGAAAATAATGAATTTTTGTATAAAATTTGAAAGTGTAAATTTTTCTCTGAGTGTGCAAGAAAAATGTAACAATCTACAATTATAAAATCATTTATTTACTTTTAGACATTGGTTCCTGAGAGCGTTCAATATGTTACCAAATTTTTGTGCAGTCCAATGCCTTTTATTTATAAGCATCGTATATGACCCTGTTTTCGCAGCTGATACAACTTTGAAATTGTTAAATGTGGTGAGTACAATTTCTAATCATCTAATAATAAAAACAATAAAATATTTTCAAATAAGACCTTCATTAAATATTTACAAATTTAGTAAAAACTAGTAAAAAATGTTTTTAAATTGCAGGTATTCCGTCATGGAGATCGAACTCCGACACCTCCAGTAGAGTTGTACCCTAACGACCCATATGAAACACATAACACAGAAAAAAATGTGTTTGAACCTCCAGGATTTGGAAAATTAACAGAAGTGAGCAATTATTATACAATTTTACCAGTATTTTTATTTAATTTTCTATTAGTCAAACTCACAATTTATTATAAATTATTTTAGAGTGGGAAATTGAGGGAATTAAATCTAGGTAAATTTCTTAGAACGACATACGGTGATTTTTTGGGAAATGATTACATGCCCGGAAATGTTGAATCTAGAAGCACTGACGTCAATCGAACGAAAGAATCTTTAAAATTAGTTTTAAAGGGCTTGTATCCAGATAATCCAGATACGATAATTCCCACAACATTTGATGGTAAACTGAAGGACTATCTACTTATTCCACAACTATGCCCTTCGTAAGTGTTTTTCCAAATCAAAATAATCATGTTCAACGATAATTAAATTAGCAATTTTTCCAAAAATATCAAAATAATAACTTGTTTGTGTAGATACGCCTTATATTATTTGGCTGCAAAAGAAAAACCAGACATAAAGAAACGTTTGGCAAAGTTGAAAGGTTTTATGAAAGAATTGAGTGAATGGACAGGCAAAAACATAGATTCCGCACTGGACATGTACCTTATTTATACAACTTTGGAAACTGAAAAATACATGAATCTTACATTGCCACCTTGGACCACAGATGTCTATCCAAATGGCGACCTTTTAAATGGAACGCTTATTGAATTGGATACAATGAACTATGATGAACATATGTCAAAACGAAACGGAGGTTTGATAAAGATAATTATTGAAAATTTGAAATATATATAAACTATAAAATTAAAATATATATGCTCCTCTTTTAGGCTGGCTGATCAAAAAATTCATAGAAGATATTGATTCTGTGAAAAATGGCAAAATGGATAAAAGCCGAAAGCTGATGTTGTATAGCGCTCACGATCTTAATATTGTTGCAGTTCTCAAAGCACTTAACGTTTACTTTCCACATGTGCCCAAATATTCAAGTGCTGTGATTGTAGAATTACATTTGATTAATGAAGTTTATCATATAAGGGTATGGATTTTTATAATTTGATATATACTTTATACATAAGTTTATTTCTTTAAGTCCATGCCTCTTATATCTCAAACATTAAATGATACAATATTTGCAGATAAATTATTACAAGGGCATTCCAGCAGAAGCAATATCTTTGACTATTCCTGGATGTCCTGAATTATGTCCATTGGAGAAATTTTACGAACTGACAGAAGCTGTTATTCCAACTCGTTTTAACTTATGTGGAACAATTCGAACTATTACTTCATACGCACTTTCTGGTATCATCAATAAATTTAAACAAATATTCTCATAATGAATTAAAATAAAAAACTTCAACAGTGGTATTTTTAAATGATATTAAATGTACTTAATATATTATAAGAATAAAGTTGCTTTCTCTTTATAGATGCAAAAATACGTTTACTCATTTATTGTTTCAAACATTCATTTCACCACCAATCTACGCACAATTTTCAAACCAAATTTACCTTCAGAATTGAATAGATACAGAATTTAAAGAACTAATCTCACCCTGACTTATTTATATTTGTAAAACAAATTGGAAACCTGATTATAATCAATTTTATGATAAGAAATGGGCAATTGAAATTCTTTTACATAGTTATATTAATTACACATTCATCTAATGCAGAAAGACAAATTATAAGTTTAATATGAGGACGGAGATATGTAAGATTAATATTCACCAATTAAATTTGGTCTCATCTTTATCAAAGCAGAGAAACATTTGATACCAAATTATCATAATATGTCAACATTAATTCATGTTTACGTCAAATGCGTGTTTTCACATCTGCTGCTTTGTAACAATATTGTACGTTATCTTAGACTAAAATTTCCTAATTTTATAAAAACACGATCATATTATTGGCGTTTTATATTTCCAGGAAAAATTAAGCCTAAACTGAATGTAGCTTCAATTTTTTTCTTTATACTGCATGTAATTCAGTTTTCATCTACAGGTTTTTGTAACATGAAGCCTTCATTCGTTTCATGCAAACATTTCGGAACATCGCACTCTACGAACAATGTTCTCTCCGGATTTGTCGCGCTATTGCAAGATACAAATTTAAACACCTGCATGTCGATCACGGCTAATGGATCCAGCATACAGATCTTGAATTTTTTAACTGTTACTCATGCATTTAATCCTATCAAAACATGAATAGTATGTTTCAAAAAAAAAAAAAAAAGAGAGAGAGAGAGAGAGAGAAGAATATAACGAGAATTAAAGCTATCCAAAAATTAATTCAATTCCATTTTTTGTATAATATATTAATTATGAAACATTCAACTTTATAATGTATCTGAAATTTGATTCATATTTTACTCCCTATTTCACACTTATTTGTTTTATCTAAGTTTTTTGTGCCAGCTTTAATATTCGGAGAAGAATATTGACTCCCTTACACATGAGTGATCAGGGGCACCTTGTTAATTTGGATTGAAAAGAAAAGGGTGAAGATTCACTAGCGAAGGGTTACGAAACCATGTTCTCATGAAAGCAACCCTTTTGGCGATGAATCAATGAGACAGGGCCTTTTACACCACCACCCCTGAGTGTACACGTTTTAATTAGTAATTCCAACGACTTGGGATAAGATCGTCACTTCTCCGTTTTGTCGAGAGGTCTACGTCATTATTTTTGTCCTCGTACCTAGCAGCTTCAAGAACTACACAAGGAGAAAAAACTACAGCTTGTTATTTTTTACAATAACACAGTTTGAACTTGAAATACGCCATTGTAAAATACAGGAATGTTTATATGAACGCAAGAAAAGTTAATTTTAATTTGGATATTTATTACTTTAATCATATAATGTATCTACAATTACAGCATAAAATATTCACAACAGGAACTATTTATTTTCTCTGATATTAATTCAATTATCAATATAGTCCAATCTATTAAATCCCCATTACTTGCCCTTTCATGTCTTTTTACACATTTCAATGAAACTCAGCTAACAATGCCAACCATTGTTATTCGTGTCGCCCAATAATACTACCATAATTCACTTGGAGCTATTTATTAGTTCAAAACAAGTGCTGTATTGCGCGAAGTGACATATACGTGACATAATAAATAACAGTTTGAATTGGGAACACAAAATAATGAATTTCGACACTATAATTAAAGCAACAACTCGCACTTTATTTAATTATTCATAAGACGAGTGCTTTTGTATTGATAATGACATTTACACTACACAGAATTCTTTCACCTTCCGGTTACCTAATTCCTTAAAATAGTATTATATTATTATATATAGTTTTGTTTTTGTAATACTGCTTCCCGCCATTTCAATTCCAACTGACAGTAAACATTCCATCTTCCCCAGTGGAAATCAGAAAAGATATGTATAACTTCATGAGAAAGCAGTTTTAATATTTCGATTTTTAAAGTAGTGGTTTACCAGGTTTACTATATATTTCCACACAATGATCACTAAATGTACGTGAAACCTACAAATGCATTCATGCTGGGCAAAAATGCCTGACGGCACGAATCGTGTGTCACCTTTCATTTGGAACGTCATTTTTCAAAACCTACTATTTTTGGAATTTATTCCGCTTCAATGTAGAGAGTGCTCAATTTTGCTCTTTTTCTACTCGTCTCACTGTTGCGCGCGCGGACAGGTTGCGGGAAGCTTCAAGGAGCTTTTCGCCTGCCGTAAGCGTCCTCTGGGAAAAAGAGAACTTTACCCGTCCTGCAAGTCTGACGAGCTAGGTGCAATGCGACGAATTTTTTAAAACCGCTTTCCTAAATTCACCAAATTTTTCAAACGTTTCTCGTATCACAATTTATTCCATAATCTCGTATCATATTTATTCCATAAAATGTTATAATGCTTTTTATCCCAGAGATATGTATAATAAAATTAATTAATCTCGTAGGAAAAATAATAATTCATCTAAATAAGTCTTCAAACATGAGACTTGAAATGTCTCACAGCTGCGAGGAATTGAAGCCTATGGATTATTAAATTTAATTTCCATTTAGACCACCCCAAGCTTGGCATCTGAGGGAAGCAGTTTGCTTTACTCTAGGGGTCAACTCATTAAATAAATTAAATTTTTAACAGTTTAGAAAATTTTATCCTCTTTACGAGACAAAATATATGAAAAATTCAGATTTATATATCGATACTTTGTCCCTGGATTTCTGACACTTGTAGAAGCTTGTAACTTCTCAATTTTCAATTTTTCTGACTAGTGACATTTCACACGAAAGAGAATGAAGTAAACCCTAGATTAGATTAATTTGAATAGCATAAAGCGGGTTTAATTTGAACTAGAATGAAAACTATTAGTGCTATTTCATAGAAGAGAATAATAATATGGGTCACAAGAGGAGCACAATAATTGACAGTAGTCACCTGCGCGTGAAATTCAATTATTGCATCGATTTTAGAAAGACAACGGACAGTTTGAGTTGATCTGTAAATATTCCTCCCACAATATCCATATTGACATACCCCAATCTTAATTAGTAGAACGTGGCATATCGTTCAAATTTGCTTTGCTGACTGGTCTTTACCCTTTGCTTTGCTTAAACTCAAGTCTGTCTAATATTACTTGACTGCCAACTAATTTCCTCACTGTTTAACTAATCTCTCCGAAGAAAAACGTATGCTCACTGAAAAAGGTTCATCTTGCATTTATTTGAAATAAAATTTCAAAGTTTGAATTAATTGAACTTGATGTTAATTAAATAGTGTCAGAGGTTTGATTAGAATTAAAAAGATCCCTGGAATTTAAAATCGTTAATTAAAAGGAGATAAAGAAGTTAATTAAATGAGTAAAGACTTTCAAGTAGCTAGAAAAGGGCGGGAGTATAGATGCCCTTAGCAAATACGAGTTTTTGGATTTTTTTCTACTTCTCACTTTTTAAAAATAATTACTACTAATTGTGAGTATTCCATTAAAACGAAAGTTAAGAAAAAAAAGAAAGAATCTAATGAAAGAAAAGTAATTAAAATTACAGAGAAATGTAATTTTTAGCGTTAAGTGTAAATATGAAATAAAATTCTGAAACATTGTCTTTTTAAATTTCCTGTTTCTTAACGAATCTAGAATTAACTGCCTGAGTGTTTTCGTTTCAACATCTACTTGTCCCATTTTCCACTTCCTTGCCTACGGGTCGGTAATATAATAGCCCACACGTTTACAAACCAGCAATTTCATTTTCACGCAAACCGGAATTACTACCGGAACGTATAACGACATGCGTCGAATAAAAATCTTTACTTACTCGACACACCTATACACACTTGAATTGAAATGAAACATGGGGTGAAAAATAATTTTCCTAACAAAAGAAATCTCATTTTTATTTGTAGACGCCTAAACGTACTGACACACCATTTATGTCTGGGATTTATTCCTATATGGAAAAGTAGATTTTGAAAAGAGAGTAGGAAAAACAATGTAAAAAACATTTATGTCCTGGATTCATTGGCTATTTTTATCTCTTATTCATTACCGTTATATCAATATCAATAACTTAATTATGTATAGCAATACTCAGAGTAATTAAGTCAAACTTCAGAATTAATTATAAACCTGTGAACCCTGTTCTCGAGATACGAGGGTAAATATTAATTCATTCCTTTTAATTATATCATACCAATACCTATCACGTATTTCGTCTGACTTTCAATCACACAATACTGAAGTTCCTAGGGGAGGAATTTCAGTTGGAATTCGAGACGAGCTGCATGTCCTGGTTTTTATTTTATCTACACCTCACCGAGAAATGCGATGGAATCTGCAGAGTCATGGCGAGTATCACTAATGGAGTGAAAAAAATTTGGCCAAGCTATCGATTTGACTTTAATTTTGTGGTGTCAAAAACACTTGCATTCTACCCTTCATTAAAAGTTCGATAGGCTAATGTTTTCATCTCATATTGAAAGATCTAAAAAATGTTTCTTTTTTATTGTTTACCATTGTAAAACTAGTTTTATTTCTTCATCTCGCAAAAAATTAAGTCATGATAAAACCACACATGAGTGATTTTCCCGAATTATTCACAATGTAAAATAGTTCTCTGATACATTGTCATTGTCATTTCGAATTGTTCAGCAAGAAATAATGCGATGTTTCTTCTGCTCTATCAAACCCGTTGTTAAAAAATATTACCTTGAGTGGATTAAATCCGATATGATCACAAACAATGGGTGTTTTGATTTACTGTAATTTAACGATTTAAAACTTAAAGAATTAAATATAAAAAATTTGCCCTACAATCATTTCAAAACAGTATTTTTGCCCAATTTTTTATTTATAATGAATTATTCCTAAGTATAACATGATGTTCACTAAACTCTATGTGTTCCATAAATTTTATCGGATAGCTGGTTGAATTTTCACAATGAAATCTAGTGAATGAGCATCCTTAATAAAATTTGAAAGGAATCAATTAATTAGTTTCTCAGAGGTGCAGTGAGAACATCATTTTTTACGACCTCACTCTTTTTCCTTACTACTTTAAGTTTAGGAAAGAGAAAAATGGAACTGGAAGGGAAACAAGAAAACGTGGTATCTATCATCCTCGTGACCCCGCTGAGAAAGAAAGTGTTTAACCAGCAGTAATTGCATTATTCCACTGGAACATTGGAACCACTGGAAATTGCAATGCACATTAAGAGAAGTATGGTAACAATGTTCCACTGCAGTGGAATTCGATGAGATTAAAAATTACGGTTTTCATAATGGAAAATGGACTGGCTTTCATCTCCAGCAAATTCATAACTAGTGCACATTTTCTTTTGATTAAATCCCACAATGGATACTACTCTTTTATAATTAATGTGATTGAATAATCTATTTGTTATGTACAATATTTCAACCATACATTTGATCAGTTATCAATTTAATTCAAACTAAACACAATTCTCTGTATGCGTAAGTTTACACATATTTATGTTTATTTATGTCTAATTTATTTGCCAAGTCGACTAAGTATTTTTACTATTCATTAGTAAAAGCAAAATCCAAAAGCACATTTACTTTTGTATGAAAGAAGAATGCTTTAGATAAAAATAGTTCTTAAAAAAAAACTACATCTTTTATGCTTTATTCCTAAAGAACCATTATCTTTTTTCAAAAAAAGGAATTCATTGTTAAGAATTGTTTCTGCATTTTTTAAAAATCTAAAATAGCATCAGTAGATAAAAAAAGGTTTCTTTTCCTCGAGAGAAAGAAAGAATCTACAGATCCTCTTCTTGATTTTGCATTCTGCAATTAAGGAATCACATTGTACCCACAAATTCCAGAAAAAGTCAATATTCTCTCTGTTGACGAGTTGATTAATGAAATTCTTTTATGGAAATAATTGGATGAATGGCATAAAAGCGACTAATTCATACATATTTGGAAATATTACACACTCGTGCGTGCCACTCAGTCTATGGAACGCGATTATTACATAGCTTGCAGCATGGGAATGCCTTCGATTGCGATCATTACTAGATAATAACACTAACTATGTACCGATAGCCGACGGCTATAGAATTGCAATTAGGATCTAAGCAAATATTCGTGTTTATCAACAATGCAGAATTAGTTTTAGAATCGTTCAACAAATTGCTCTTGGAAACTATTGGAAGGTGACCTAATTGCAAGATCAAAATTTGGAAATTTGAAAGTTTTAGGTGGAACTTGTTTTTTGCCCCTCTGGACAGTAAGGTTTTCAAATCCAGAAAAACAACAGTGCCAAAGCAATCAATTAAAAAGGAGTGTAAAATCCTTTTATGAAAAGATTTACCCAGTACATTAGTTTGAATCTAGATAGCTTTTGCATAATGCTCATTTCATTGGTTAAGTTTGCCTCGATCGGCATAAATTGGCGAATTTAAAGTCACCCGAAGCGTACCATGAATCTCTCGATAATTTATCGATTAAGTCGTGCGAGGAATATGAATAGCGTTGAGCCCTCACAAAGGTGAGGGTGGTACACATTGCAGACACATATAGGGTAGCCAAGTAGGTACCTACGCTCATAGGGGTGGATTAAAATTCATGTCACAATGTTTAAATGTGACGATCGTAACTCCATTATGGGTCACATACAGTTCTCCTATTGACTATTGAGTGTTGAGTGACGTGACTTCAACACATTACAACCAATAATTACCTACGTAAACGCTTGTTTATTTGACGCTCTTGCACTTTCATGAATCCCTACTTGTTTAAAATACACGTGTTATGAAGCGCCAATTACTTCACTGAGTGAAAAGTGGATTATGAAATAAGTACAAACAAAAAAGAATTTTCTATAAAAATCAGTTTTATAATCGAAACTTAATTTCTAGAAAATTTGGATAACTGATATTATTACATTTCTATAATTTATTATGAGTCTTTTAATTCATCTATTATATTTTTTCTTGGTGCATGAAAAAAGTTATTTAAAAAAAAAATACACTAGGAGTTAATGAGTACTGTTTTTTTGAATTTTTGAAATTAAGAGTCAGAATGTTGATGCATAGGAAATAGAAAGAAAAGATGAAAATAGTGGTGAAAGAGGAGGTGAGATAGAGAAATTGATTTGGAACAGCTCCCCATTTCTGGTGAAACTATTTTCATTTGCAAGTGCTGTCAGGACCATTATACACGCGACTGGGGCATCCCTGTTTGCATGGCAAACTGGACAAGGCGAGCTTTAATCACGAAGCACGTATAGTCCAACAGATTTAAAGTAATAAATCGCCAAGTACTTTTTAATCAGTGCCCTCGTCGACGCTCTCAAGTGAAGTGTTTCGAAACACTGACACTGAAAACATTCCTCTTTTTCGGTTTCAAATTGAAATATTTCTCAAATTAGAAAGTAATAGTGTATTTATATCACTCTTAATTCATGAAATTAAAATCTAAAGATTTAAGGACTTGTATAACATATAAAAATTGTAAATTTGCAACAATACAAATTTTATAATGCCACATAAAAAAACTGTTATTCTTTTACTATTGTACTTTTCCTGATCATTCCAAGATTTAATTTTATGATATCCTTAAATGAAAAACATAGGTAAAAAGGTAGAACGACATAAAAAGTTTATTCGCACTTCAGAAGTCGGATTATAGTCAAAGGCATACGAAGATTTCAAACAAAGGCGATCACACATTCGGTCACGTACATTCCAGAATGTGTCACGCGAAGGAAATTCAAAATGTTAACGGCGTGTAAACTTCTTGTGAGCAATGAAATAACTCGTGGCATGTCAGTTTATGTTGCTGTATAACAGCTATACTAAAACTTTACGAAAAATAATTGTGAGACACCCATCACGTTTTTGACGAGGTATTTACAATGATTATCAATCTTGCTTTGAAATTGAAAAAATATATACAATATAGGAATCTTATAGGTTTCCTATTCTTGAAAATGAAATTTTAATTATATGTGGAGTGAAAAATGGAGCATTTAAAAGCACTAAACTTTCTCTGACACAAATGCACAAAATTCCAAATATTCGAGAACAAGAGCAAAGGCGAAGCCTGCAGGATGAAATATAAATTTGCAGAGTCCACTTTTTGTGAAGACAAAAAATATTTGATGGACTTGCATTTCGAGCATGCAAGAGTTGAGACACATGTGCCATAGAGAAACGAAATGTCGCAATGTATGGTAATACACTAGCTTCTGTCGGAAATGAAATTCTGGAATATGTACAGAAAATTTAATGCGACGTGTTGATAGACGGAGAAAAGAAGGAGCAAAATATTTTTAATTTCGTCGTCTGCATTCCATTCCTTTAAAACATTTCATGAATATTACCCTTCTTGCATAGAATATGCAGCACTTTTCATGACTATGATATTTTTAAAAATAACTCAAAGACGTTTTATGGCCTTAAATACTTTCAGCAACTAAAATAAATTGAATAAGTTGAAAATAATACATTTAATTTTAGAAATAATCTTCTTGACTATTTTACCACCAGAATCATTCTATCATTTAAATTTTAAATGTAACATTACATTACACTGTTAAAAATTCCACCGTTCTAAATATTCTCTTTTTTTTCAAAGTAATATTTCCACTACGCATTTCGAGAAAATAATACAAGGGTCAAGCTTGCGTATTTCATATAGAGTGGGTGTTGAAAACATGGAACAGCTGCTATAAATCTCACAGTGGATACGGGTGGTTTTGATGAACAGACGATTGAATGCAATATATTCGTTCGCAGATTCACAGTACAATGCAAAACGGAAAAAGAATCGAAAACTACAGTGATACGAAATGTATATTTTGTGATCCTTTGATTAGTCTATTTTGATAATAAATGAAAGCCTACAGCTTCTACTTTAATTAATAAATAGAAATTTTACTTCCTTGGTTTAATAATTAATAAAAAATTACTTCTGAATAAAACGCAAAAGGCATACTAAGTATTTAAGTAAAATATTTGGCGATATTAAAATAGGAAATTGATTTTTTCAAAAAGAACAAAACAGTTAAAAATTTTGCCAAAGATGTTTATTGACTTAAAAATTTTAATCCTTACAAGTATAACAGCTACTAATGGTGAGCAGCAGCAGCCTTCCTCATCTGGACAAGAATGTTTCCAAGTTCTTCACGCTTCCTCTTGGCACGGATGTGAGTTCCCAACTGTAAATTAAAATGATACTATTTAATGCATTTCCTTAGCATTTTATTTACATATAAAATATAAAAACACTACACCAATAACCAGAGATAAAAGAATTTTTCATAGATTCACAAAACATACAGTTTAAACTAATTAAAAATTCGTCAATTTGCAAAAAAAAGTAAAATGAGTTACATATAATATTATAATTGAAATAAAAATGAAACTTACCCTTCTCTTCAAGAATTTGAGGGCTCGCTTGTCCTTGGAGACCTTCAACAATTCCATAGCGCGCTTCTCATAAGGTGCATGTCCGGTGACTTCACGGATCAAGTCGCGAACAAATTTGCTATGTTTTGTTTGACGCTGAAATAATATAAAAACAAGTTTTAAATATTAGAAAATGTTTTGCTATACAGTTTACACTTGTAAAATTGTTAATGATATCAATTTTTAACGATTCAAATTCCAAGTTACAACGTTACAAATCCAAGACTTCAATTTGAACTTTAAAAATGGTTCAATGTTACAGAATTTTTAAAATTTTCATATTAATATTTCACGTGATAACAGAAACTCGAATTTAATCATATAATGAAACTAAATTCTTCAGAATGTTCCGAAACGTTAATAATGTTTCAACTACAAAAGCCAATGTAGAAAATTTTGTATCAAATTTAAGAAAAATGAATAATTAATAAATATAAATTGAACTTTTATGTTTATGTCATTTATGTACACGAAAAATATGATAAAAAAAACTAACAATCAATAAATGAAAGCTAGAGAGCTAGATAATGGAATGTATAGGTTATGTATCATAAAATACAACTTACTCCCTTTAGTCTAGCTGGGCGGATAGCGACAGTTTTTTCCTTTTCGGATTTGTTTTTGGCCACACGGATTTTGGTAGTTTTGTGACCTCTTTTAAGGCCTACGGCCAATTCGTACCTGGGAGCCATCCTGAGAAAAACAAATGCACAGGTTATAGGTTACGTTGAACATATCACATTTAATACGAAGTCCGAAATAATTTTTGGAAAAATAATTACGAATAAATGGAAAGCACTCTCTAATTAACTGATCTTTAATAATTAAAATTACCAAATTGAAGGGATTTTCTAGATATTTTAAGATTACTTTCGGACGAACCTTCGCTCTCAGAAACCACGTTGAAAGAAAGAAGGAGAAACGCGTACTGCGCATGCGTTAATAATCTATAATCGCGCCACCTAGTCGTGAATTCAAATTTTAGCGGCTAAATTAATAAAATAATACCTATATTAAATAAAATAATATTAAACAAATAAATAATACAAATATAAACTTCACTCTTTATTTGCCAATACAAAAGTCTTTAAATATAATATCTAGAATTTGTTCAGTACTAACATGGCCAGTAATTTTGCCGAGTTCTTTCATTGCTCTGCGAATTTCTTCAGCGGCAATTACTGCATCATGATTATCCTTAGAACTCATTTCAAAATAAGTGTTGATGTGATCAAGACAATTTTTCAAATGGTCTCTGTGCCTGGTTTGACTTATCGTTGGATTTTCTCTTGACGGATTACCGCATCTGAAAACAAATATGTTTTAGTAGAATAACATTAGCATTAATTAAAAATTAACCATATAGAGCAGAACTTACATTTCGGTAAAACGTTTTGTCATACAATTTACTAGATCATGAAATCCTTCCTTCTTTTCACATGAAATTCCGACAACATTATCTCCTTTCAAATGCTTTTTTGTATCTTCATTTATCAGATCAGTCTTGTTCATAACAATGACATAATTTTTCCTGAAGTTTTCATCTCTTAAAATCTCTGCCAATTCCAAATTTTCCATATACTCTCGAATATATTCGTCATATGATTTTCTGCTGTTTTGAAACTCCGAGGCATCGGCTACTAAAATAATCAAATCAGCTTTTTCCGCATGAAGTCTCGCTCTTCGAATTCCTTCCTTTTCAATAAAATCTTGTGAATCTTTTGAAAGACCAGCCGTATCTGCTAAAACAACAGGATATCCTGATATATTGTAAGTCAGTTCAACAATATCTCGTGTCGTTCCTGCAACTGAAGTAACAATTGCAGCATTCCTCTGAACCAAATTATTCAACAAACTACTCTTTCCCACATTTGGTTTCCCTAAAATCACAGTTCTAACTCCACTCCTTAAAATTTCGCCTCTTCTGCCATCAGCCAAATGATTTTGGATCTTCTTAGACAAATCCCTTAAACTTTCGTTGCATTTTTCAAGAACATCTCTCTCGATATTTTCCTCCTCACTGAAATCAATGTAAGCTTCCAAATGAGCAACACAATGTGAAAGAATAAAACGCCAGTTGTCGTACAACTCACTGAGACTTCCATCAGCTTGTAAAAGAGCTTGCCTTCTTTGTTGCTCTGTTTCCGCGTGTATCAAGTCTGCTAGACCTTCTATTTCAGTCAAATCTAATTTATTATTGTAAAAAGATCGTCTAGTAAATTCACCAGGTTCAGCTGGACGAAATTTCAACTTTGAGAGGGCGGTCATTAAAGATGCTAAAACTGCAGGACCACCGTGAACTTGAAATTCTACCGTGTCTTCTCCTGTAAAGGAGTTGGGCCCTGAAATAGAAAATTAGAATGTATATTTTTATAATTATTGATACTTAGGTATCTAATTAAATTTAAGGAGGACTTCTATTTACCTGGAAACCATAAGCATAAGCCTTTATCTATGAGGTCTCTTGTTTCTGGGTCGTGGATTTTTCGAAGAAAGACTGTCTTTGGTTTTAGTGTCGATATACTGGTCATTTTTTTCAAGGCCTTTGAGGCTTCGCAGCCTGATATTCTTACCACTGCTACTCCACATTTTCCTTGACCTGATAAAAAAAATTAAAATATGTAGACAAATGATATAAACTGTTCAGAAATGAAAATTTTGAGGTTAGGTTAATCTAAAGTGTTCATATTTTCGAAATTTAATTCATATTTTATTATCAAATTCAACTCTTTAATATTTCGCAATGTTCTTCAATTAGAAATAATACTAATTAATGAATTAAAATCATTTCCAAACCTATCAAAATTTCGTGCTTGATAGCAGACGATTTTTTGGCATCATCTAAGATGTTGACACTTATCGTAAAATTGCCATTTGAGATAGATTGTCATTGCCTTTTAAGACAAAAAATGCTTTAATCCATACATTAAAAGAAAAAGATACATGTTTATGAAACTAATTACCAGAAGAAAGTGCGTAAATAGTTGAGCCTCCTTTGTGATTATTCGACGAAACCGTCCTGTCAAATTGAGTCCATTGCCACAAACAACGACTTGGATCCAAACAACTTCGTGTGAAAACATTACTCTTCCTAAATACACAAAATATCATTGTTTTTCTCTTTAGAAACTTTGATGAAATATTCTTAGAAACATACTTCGTATGGAATAATTTGTTTGGAGTGAAAAGTAAAGTTTTATGGTGATATATGTCTATATAAACACGTAAAATGTAGAGTGAAGATTTAATTGCTTCTTGCAATCATGGCGGAAGTTTTTACGGATTGCTTCTGACAACATTTCTGTAGTGATTCTGATAGAAAGAGTGAGTTTTTTTATTCTATTTATAAGCATGATTTAGATAGTTATTTAGACAATTAAATATTTCACTAAAATTGATTGAAAATTATTTGTTTATTAAGGAAATGATATTTACAACTTATAGTCATGTTACTCATGTTTTTTTACTCATTATTATTATTAATTTCATTTAATAACTCTAAACAAAAGTTTAATTATTTCAGGAAACTAGTCTCAACAATTTCAAACAAGGAGTTTTTGCTTCACTCATAGGAAAAACCCCTCTTCACGATGTGTGACATAATGAAAAAGCTCATAAAGAGCAAAGAGGTACAGGAAAGATGCAACTTCTGGGTAGAATCTCAAAAGGATATTTCTATGCTTGAAGATCCATTGTATATTCCAAAATCAAACGATAGTGATGAATTCGACACCGATTCAGAATTTGATTCTGTTTCACAATGTGGAACAAAAAGACGCAGGGTAGCATTGCCAATGAAAGCTGAAAAATTGGACATGTTATGTGAATGGAAAGACTGTGAGTTTCGACACTCTTCGCCAAAAATATTTTTGGACCATATCGGAGATCATATTCCCGAGTTGGAATTAAGAATCTTGCCCGATGACAACGCAGTGTATGTATGTGGGTGGAAAAACTGCCCGTATGAAACTACTTTGTCAACTGAGATTACTTGGCATATTTATTATCATGCTTATCACATGAAACTCAAGTCCATTGGAATCAACATTCGGCAGAGAACAAAATTACCTGTAATTTACATTTTTTTCAAATTTTAATCGCTTAAGATTTCAAATTATCACTCTGAAAGTATAAAATTTTAATATTTGCGTGATCTGATTACAGAAATGTGTTTTGGAAACGGGTTGGACAGTAATCGAGTTACCGCCAACGTTAATTTGTCAATGGGATGGTTGCTCTAATACTTTCAACAAATATCAAGGATTGCTGGACCACGTTACAATTCACGTAGAAAAAAATCCTCGGGGGAATAAAGTCGAGGGTGGAGTGAGTTGCAAGTGGGTCGGTTGCAAAGGAAAATTCGCCAGTGTCTACAAATTAAGAGATCATGTAAGAAGTCACACCAAAGAGAAGATCGTTGCTTGTCCAGATTGTGGTTTTATGTTTTCTACAAATTCAAGATTTCGAGAACACTGTGAACGGCAAATTCCACTTGACAGTAAGTTGATTAAGTATCTAATCCTATATATAGAAATATGTTAATAGATTATATCTGTTTCTAAGAATAGTACATATTTCGAAATTTAAAATTATCTGACTCGAAAGTTGGCTAGAATATTCTCTCCTAAATACTACTTTTTTTTAGAACAAGGATTCCAGTGTTCTCATTGTAATAAATTTTACGCTACTGAAAGGATACTAAAAGATCACATGAGACAGCACATATTTATGCACAAATGTAGTATGTGTGACATGAGTTGCGAATCAGTAGCAGCCCTTGCAAAACATATTCGATATAGACATTTAACTGAGAGGGCTTTTGCATGTCAGTTGTGTAAACATGCAGCCAAAACTCAACAAGATCTTGATTATCACATGTCAGTGCACACTAAAGGACCAAATTTCTTTTGCACAGTAGATGGTTGCATATATCAATGCAAAAATGCCTACATTTTAGACAGGTACATAATATAGATACATAAACTAATTATCTGATAAAAATAATTAAAAAGAATGAGTAATTATTTTTCGCAAATATTAAATGTCAATTTTAATTGAATTCATAGACATGTTGAAAAAGTTCACTGCCAAGAGGTGAGGTGGTACTGCTGCCACGAATGTCCCGTAAAGTACCAAAAGAGTTACAGACTTTCAAGACATTTGATGGACGCACATGATTTGCAATTGCCTAGTGGACACAAGCGCTTTCAGTATAACAAAGACGTGGATGGATGCTACAGAGTTCAGACAATTAGATACGAGAGTATTGACGACGATGAATCAAAAATTGCAACAACAGATGATAGCACTCTTCCGGAAAAGAATTACACTTTAAAAATAACTCAGGATTCAGCGATTCATGTGGAAGTAAGATAATTTTAATTATTAAATTAGTGACTGAAATAAAAATTGAAATATGACATTGAATGCAATACTTAAAAAATGTTTTGTATATTTTGCCAGGTGATGGAAGTACTAGATAACCCGAAACTCGAATTAGAACCAGAAATTGAAACGAAAATAGAAATGGATGAAGAAAAAGAAATGACCAACGAATTAGGAAAATCAATGCCCATGATTTCAAACATTTTGATTTCCATTGACGAAATGGATGCGGAGGGAAACATTATTAGAAGCAAAATTGTCGAAACACAAGAAACTAATGTTTTACCTCCATCTGAAGAACCTCCAATTATTTTAACTTAATGATACATTTATTATTTAAATAATATATTCTCTGATGAGAATATAAAAAAGTAATCTGATATTTTTCTTTCAACTACGAGATGTTAATTTACTTAACTTTGTTTATAATTTTAACGTACAAATTATTTATTAAAGATTATGTGATTGGACTTCATTAGATATATAGATATTTTGCTTTCAAAATGTGATAGATTATCAAGATTATATTTTAGAAAAGCATGATTAAAATTTAATACCTATTCATCAAAAACGTAGGACCTTAGATAATAGGAAATATATATCCTGCCTTATCAAAATGTTAATAAATAGTTTTTTGTACAGAAAAATTCTTTTGCTTTTTTGAAACATTGTCTGACCTCACGGAGAACGATTTTTTTCCCGGCTATTGTAAATATTGTGATGAAACGAATGTCTAGCTTGACGTCCGTCATTTCTGACAAATCAAACAGACGCTTTGCAAAAAGTTATTAATTGTTAATAATTAGACAGAATAATTTGCCAATATGAACGTGCTGACAGCATTAAAGTTTTATGTTACAAAAATGACTGAGGAAAGTGGTCCTGGCATGAAAGTCCTTTTAATGGACAAGCAAACGGTAATTAAATTAAAGTTGAGGTTATGTTTACAAGAATACTTTGTTCCCTTTTTCATATAAAAAATGAAATGTTAAGGATGTTTCTCTGTTTTTTATTTTAAAAAATATAAGAGTTTTTTTATTTGCAGATAAGCATAGTCAGTTTGGTATACAGTCAGTCAGAAATTTTAATGAAAGAAGTTTACCTCTTTGAACGAATCGATGCTGCTGTTCGTAGCGAAGGTTTAAAGCATTTAAAATGCATTGTTTTTGTTAGACCTACCAAAGAAAATGTTGCTTTATTGTGCAATGAACTTCGGAATCCAAAGTATGGAACCTATTATATTTGTAAGTGAAAATATTCGTTAAATATATGTAATATGCATTTCATGTAATAAATTGCAATTAGATTTTTACGAGAAAATGTACTTTAGATTTTAGCAACATCATAGCAAAGGCCGATATTAAATTACTAGCCGAGAGTGATGAACAGGAAGTTGTGAGAGAAGTCCATGAATATTATGCAGATTATTTAGCTGTGAGTCCGCATTTATTTTCCTTGGGTATCAATGGATGTTGTCAAGGTAATTCGATACATAAATTGAATACATAAAATGAAATGAAAACAAATTAATTAAATTACAGCTTAATTTATACTTCTATTTCTTACAAAGGTTTAACCTGGAATCCAATTCATCTTCACAGAACAGTACAAGGCATAACCGCCGTCCTACTGTCTTTAAAGAAATGTCCTTATATTCGATATCAAGGCACGTCAGAAGTTGCTAAAAGGCTAGCAGAGAAAATTCGTGAAGTTTTGTCTAGGGAATCAAACTCTTTTAAATTCAGAGAAGAGTCCAACTCCATTCTTCTTATTTTAGACAGAAGAGATGATCCCGTCACGCCATTGCTAAATCAGTGGACTTATCAAGCTATGGTTCATGAACTTTTTACTATTAATAATAATAGAGTTGATTTATCACACGTCAAAGGGATTTCAAAAGAGCTGAAAGAAGTCGTTCTAAGCGCACAACATGACGAATTTTATGAACATGTTAGTGAATTTATTTTTATTTTATTATATTTACATATGACTTATTTAATCGTTTGTGATTTAAACTATATTTTATTAAATATCTTTTTACTTTAATGAACAGAATTTGTACCTTAACTTTGGTGAGATTGGACAAACCATAAAAGAATTGATGGAAGAATTTCAAAGGAAAGCGAAAAAGCATCAGAAGGTGGAAAGCATAGCAGACATGAAAACTTTTGTTGAGGCCTATCCACTTTTTAAGAAAATGTCTGGTACAGTTTCTAAACATGTGACAGTGGTTGGCGAGCTTTCTACTATGGTTGGCGATTACAATTTGCTAGAAGTCTCAGAACTTGAACAAGAACTCAGTTGTCAAAGTGAACATTCCAGTCAGGTAAACAATAGTATTTATTGAGTTTTTTGATTAATCAGATTATCAAAATAGAATTCGATTACAATTTAAAAATATTTAGCTTCAGAAAATAAAGAAACTTATAAACGATGCAAGAGTTCGTGACAAGGACGCAACAAGATTGGTGATGTTGTATGCTTTGCATTACGAGAAACACACAAACAACGATATCACCGGTTTGTTAGACATGCTAAAAAAGCGAGGTGTTTCAGAAAAGTACACAAAGGTAGAGTAACAAGAATTCCACTTTTTATTATCTAAATCTATTATTAAAATACGTCTCATTAATAAACTATATAATGATAACAAACTTCATTTTCATTTTTACAATACCCATAAATTATTTTTCGTTCTAGTTGGTCTACAGTGTGTTGGAATACAGCGGAGTCCATTCTAGACAGAGTAATTTATTCAATCAGGAAGCAGTAGCCAAGATAACAAAAAAATTATTCAAAGGCTTGAGTGGCGTGGATAATGTTTACACACAACACACACCTCTATTGTCGGAAACTTTAGAAGATACGATAAAAGGAAAATTAAATGCCCAAACATATCCTTACCTTGGAAATATGATTATGACAAAAAGGTACAACAATTACAATTATTAAAAATTTATGATTATAAAAGAAGAAGAGTTTTAATGTAAAACAGGATGACGTAATTTCTTTTAATTGGTTTATCTTAAATTAATTTATTTCTACAACAGGCCGCAAGAAATTATAGTCTTCGTAGTCGGTGGAACGACTTACGAGGAGAGTTTAGCTGTGTATAATTTAAATCGTCAGAACCCGGACACTAAAATTATTCTAGGTGGCACGACGATTCACAATTTTGAGAGCTTTGTCGACGAAATTCAGTCGGCGACGACTGGCATTATTCCTAGGTACAGACCTCGACATCACTGAAGATAGTAAAAGGTGCATATGTAACAATTATTTATTTGTAAAATACTTCTTTGTAACATTCTATGTTGTGTACAAAAATTTATCGGCCGTGCCAGTTGTTCTCGATGGTTATAAACTTTGGAAAGTCGTAAGAAGCACTTGAACTATTAGCACGACTCGAGCTGCAGTCTTTATAAAATATATAATTAAAAAGGAAGTCTTCTGATTTGAATCAAAATTTATTACTCTCAATTTTGAAAACAAAATTAGAGACTAAGCCGAATGTTAATCTTCCTCCTCATCGTCGTAAAAATCCTGATTATCATGGGTATACTCAACAGATACATAATCCACTTCATCATCTCTTATTCGTACCTTTAACAAATATGAAAATGAATTAATTCTGACAATAATTTAAGCCATGAAATATAATTCCAGTAGTTTTTTTAGTAGAATTTCGAATACGAGGATTGTGGAAGCAATGCGAATAATTATTAAATGCAGGGCTTTCTTAACGTACTTGTGATCTTGGATTTTTCTTTAAGAATTAAAATTTATTCGTTTTGGAATCTGTAATGGACCACCGGGGTAATAGACAAAAGACCTACTTATGTACTTCATTTTAAAGTATAGAAAAAAAAAGAAAAAATGCATCTACTCTAGAAAAAATATCAATACAATAAATAACTTATTATAGGGCTAAGCATTCGAAAACGCAAATCCTTTAGCCTGGTGATCCATTGATTATAAAATTGAAAAAAAAATAATTTTAATACCGATAATACCTTTTAAAAAGTTCGATTAGTGAAAGGAGGATAAAGGATTTGCATGTACGTGATTCAATACTCACGTTTTCGATCTTTTTTAGGGATACTAATAATCTTTCTGTGTCTTATTAAATAAATTACCACCTACAAATAAAATGCATTTGAAGTTTATAACGGACAAATGAACGAGTTACATATTGCTATTATATTTTCTGAGGCACATAATATTCTAAGCATTAAAAAAAAATTGAAAAATAAAATACAGTTCAATTGAAATTCAGAACGTTCAATTGAACGAAATCTCTTCGCCCTAACTAAACTTCGTTCATTTGAATGTTCTAAGCTTCGTTTTTATCGACTTAAGTAATATTTCAACAAAAATGTTAGAAGAAATCAATTTTTTCCAATATTAAATAAACTGGCATTATTTACCTCAAAAAGTCCGCTGGAAATAGCGTAACCCATCATCGCAACAGTGGCGAAGAGTCCTGCCAGAACTTGATTTCTCGTTTTATGAGGAAAATCACTTTCAGAATCTGTTTTTGTCGGTTCTGCGCTTTTTGAAGATTTTTTCTTTTCAAAAGATCTATATTCGTCTTCAAAGTACTTAACAGATATTCTCACTACAAAATTTTCTAAATTTGTACATCCTTTCAAGTGGTTTTGCAGGGCAGCATTTGGTAGAGGTATTTTTAAAATAGGCGCTAGGTAGGAATATATTATTGCGTCCAGAGTTGTTGGGAATGAACCAAAAAAGTAATCAGAGTCACCTAGTCTCGTTGAAAGCAAATTCAAACATTTTTGTGCTTCAGAATAAACCTATTCATTAAATAGAAATTCAGATATGTAATTCAATTTCTTTTATTTTAATTTTAATTAAATGTTTGACTTTAAATTCTCAACATAAAATATAACTTACACTAGTTTCTATATTATTAATATCATCTTCGGTGGGATATAACGCCTCCATCATAGCTTTTGCTTGATTTTCGTATTTCGAAGTATAATAATAATTCAGAATAAATGGTAATGCTTTTATATACCACGGTTTAATAACCTGACGAAAATTTTTTTCATCGACCCACCTTGAAATTAAATATAACACATTGTTTTTATATGTATTAGATGAAATAATTTCATAAATTAAGCTGAGGTGAAATACGTTTAAGAAATTAAGTTTAAAATACCATATGAACTGAAGAGCAGGTAAAATTTTTTCCTTGAGCATACTTTCGTAAGCGTTTACTTCTGCACATTGTTTTGGATCTAATCCAAAATCTAAACAGTGATTATTCATACGAAGAAATTTTAAAATATCACTGGTTGTGTGTTCTGTGCCATTTTGATGTCTTAAAACAGGCAACTGACCATTTGGACTTCTAAATGGGTTATTTGTCGGATTTATTTTCAGTGGAACTTTACAAAATTTTGCGTAAGTCTAGAAAAATATAATTTAAATGAAAGATCTCCATTCTTACTCATGTAAACTTAGATATAATAATTAATACTAAAACTATACAACTTTGATTATTTATAATTCAATTATTTTATTTATTTCATTAACTTTGACCACTTTGACTTGGACAGTTTTCTTTGAGGTTAATTTCAACATAATTTGTCAATAATTGATAATGCCTTTCCTTATTTTGATGAAAGTATTAGCATAAATATAAATTTTACGCAAAACATAAGTTTTTTGGGTATTTTATCAAATAAGATGTCATTTCTATGAATTTATAAATTTATACAGATTTTAAGAAACCTAACCTGGGTATGTAATTTAAACTTACCAATGCTTGCAAACAATTAATATCTACGGAAGGTAAACCCCATTCACCTTTCCATACATCCAACTGATACGTTAGAGTAGGGTTCATTTTGAATAAAAAATTGCAGTCATGTAATTCAACAGTTTTTAATTTTAAAAAGTTGCATATAATATAAACAACGTGCTCCAAACTAAAAGTAGCAGACGACAAGGTCACAGTTCACCGGCAAATCTGCGCATGCGTGATTTATTTTCAAAAACAATTTACAAAAAATCAATATAAAATCTTATAAAGATGAGAAATTCTATGTGTGTTTAGAATCTTGAAAGTTTAAGTCTAACTCTATAAAGACATTCTTTCAAATTAAATATTTAGGCAAAATTGATGGCTAGAAATATTTTTTTAAACTGGGGAATTTTAATCGCTATAGTGTGGTGCCGCCAAAAATTTAAAATTTTGAATATTCATTTTTTTCGTATAGCATTTATCGAGTAGAATTTAAGTTTTTTTTTTGTCGCAAAATCTTCTTGAGTATAGGTATTATTCAAAAATTAAAAGATTTACAAAGTAGATCCATTTTGCATATAAAATTTATTTTTCTAAACTCATCTGACAGTTTAAATTAATGAAAACAATGAGTATTTATAACAAACATCATAGAGAAATAATTTCTCAATGTATCGATGAATTTTTAAAAAAAGTCGTCATCCAGCAATATTTACACTTTGTACAAATAAGAGTATGGTATTCAAAATTCCGTATACTCTTTAAAAAAACTAAATTCCTATAATACACGAATAACTAATGCAATCTAGAATATGTTAAACTTCATTCTATGCATTGTACTATGTTGAAGTTTAAATATATTAAGTATAAATAAGTACAGTTTAGGCGAATTGCAAAATATTTACATATAAATACATTTATCTGACATAAATATGTACTTAAATATTAGAATTACAATATAATCAGACCAATAGAAATAAATTAGAGTTTTATATAATAAAATCTTATATTATAAATGCATCAGTCTATGAAGGTGTATGTTTCATTATTCAAGAAGAAGGAAGCACTTCTTCAATTGTGTAAATTAAATTATCAATTCCAAGGAGAAATCCTTCCTCGTGATTTCCCTCTTGCCAGGGACTTCTGTGAGTTAATTTTTGGCAATTTGGAACTTCGTAAGTCTTTGCAAAATCAATCAACCAGAGTCCAACCTTTTCCTTATCATAAATCATGAAAATACTGCTTCCAATTATCTGTAAAAAAAAACAAAAACCGTTACTATAAATTTTTATAATGTTACTATAAATTAAATTTCAATTTCAAACGTCCAATTTTAAATCAGATCTCATTCGGATAGAAAATATTAAGATCGAAATATTTACCTCATGCGTTTGAAAATACGGCGACCTTTCCACTCTATCTCTCAAATCTTTTAAATGCTCGAGTAACTTTTTCCGTACATCAGCACGATTTCCAATGAATATTTTCAAAGTGTCCAAAACTTCCTGATGTGACTTGACTTTTTTCAAATCAGTGATAGGTGGAGATCCAGGCAACTTCATCGCTTCAATTCGAAATCCGTGACTGCAGGAAGAACTTTGTTGTTCTCGAAATTGCATATATCGAAGTTTAGTAACTGCCTGTCGTTTATGTTCTTCTTCAGTGGGAGCTCTTGGATCAACAGCAATCATTTTTTTATAAAGATCAGACCTAGCAACAGTCTTCGAGACTTCAGATTCCAGAAACGTTCTCGTGCCCATTTTTATGTCCATCACGTGTGGGTCATTGAATCCAAAGAGAAGATCTTGAAGTTCAATAAAGGTGTCTCCCTTATATTCCACTTCCCTGTAGTACCTAGGTATATAATCTCTCATAGCCTCATCTTTACTCAAAAACTCGTAAACACTTCTTTCTGTGTTTTCTGTACCCCCCGTTCTTCTTTTCCACACAGTTCCTGGACCAGCTGGTGCAAAACTGGCTGGATGTCCTGACAATTGGAACCATGATTTTAGTCTGTTTTTAAGCAGAACGTCACTTGCTGGTGCAG
This sequence comes from Synergus japonicus, assembly GCA_900474275.1. Lineage (NCBI taxonomy): Eukaryota > Metazoa > Arthropoda > Insecta > Hymenoptera > Cynipidae > Synergus > Synergus japonicus. The sequence continues at coordinate 48,802 of UCOH01000023.1, forward strand.
TTAGGTCCAGGGCATTCTGAAAAATAAATAATAAATTGCTGCTTAGTACAATATTATTTATAAATATTGAGGAATATACTAATATGATTATAAAATCATCATTTCTCTTTCATCACATTCAGTTTTTGACTTAAACGGTTCTAAAAATATTTATCGACACCATTTGGAAAGAACCTATCTCAAAGTAAGTGCGTCAGACTGATTATACTTATCTTCGTTGCCAAGGATGCATGTGTGACACAAATCTACTTTTTATGCTAAAGAGTTCTTCTTTTGTCGTTTCGTATTTTACTTTTACTTTTAGGAATTTTAAATCAAAGTTCAGAATATTCGTGTGAAGAAAACTGATGTTTATAGTATTCAAACTTGGTACAGATGAGCCAAAAAATGTAGCCAACAAAATAATGAAGAGATGATCAAAAAAGATAGAAATTTCTATTACTAAAATGCCTGATTTCGCAAAACCCTTTGACTAGTTTAAATTATTTTTATACGAAATTAACGTATAATTTTAAAAAATGCTTAACTTAAATGTTTAATATATGAGACATAAAAACAGCTCAAAGTTCATTTGTTGAAGAGACTTGTCTCATTTCTGTTATAAATCACAATAAATGACTTTCGATAATGAACTTTGAGTACTTTTGTTTCTATCGTCCATTCTTTTTTGCAAAAACTAAATTTGTTACATCATCTTTCATGAGATATAATACCATTGAGTAAAGTACGTTTTTAAAATAAAATCTCACTGCAAAATAAGCGAAGCCTTTATTTGAAATTTATTTTGAATCATAATAATAAATTAAGAATATTTAGAATGAATTATTTGATTAATTTGCATTGAAAATTAAGGATTGCAGTATAATAATGCTATTCTATTATTTCTCGAGGAAAATAGTAAATTATTTATATTAAAAAGAAAAGATTAAATATTGCACTGCAATCCCAGCTTCCCTTATTCTATAAGTTCATTTCAGAAATTTAATTTAGAATATAATAAAGTACAATAAAAAGTTATATATACCAGAGCAAGAAATTTGAGAGATAGGTCTTCATTGGGCATAGTGGCATCGGAAAGAACAAGTGGAAATTGATCTAATTTCTGGATCGTGATTCGATCGTTTGGCAGAAGTACAAGGACTGGTGAATTTGATCCAGCTGCATTAGATCTGTTTCCACCGGAAGTACTTCGCCTCCACTGACGGAATTCAAGGAAAGCGCTGACCGCCGAGTTAGCCTTGGGTGATGTGGAGTCATGGCTCAGAGGCTCCTCTTCTTCATCGGAAGTCTAAAATCAAAGAAATCTCTTATGAATCTTCAGGATAGTCGTTAATTTTTCAATTTTGAACAACTGCCAAGTTGAATGTGTAAATAAATTCTTCGAGGCATGCAAAATTCATCATAAAATCGATTATCATAAATGCCTTCAATACTATCAGGGACACAACATATTGTGGATAATGTTTGTTGATGATTTTGATGATCTGATAATAATCTGATGATCAGATGATTCTCATGAAAATTATTTTGACATTAGATGAATAGATAAATCACAATCAAAACTTATTTCACTAATAACTAATAAGAATGTGAATCCCCTATTCATATTTATTCAGAGTATTCTCTGTTTTTTTTTTTTTAATTTAATGAAAATTTATGGGTGAGATATTTCTATGCAGATTTATTGCCACTGGAACGCATTGCAACGTGCAATTGTTTTTGTATACAGCAAATCGTGCATCAAGGAATACTAATCGATTAGCTTTGAGACTATATCTTAGATTAAATCGTAATCCATATCAGTATTTAAATGAGCCATGTGCTCGATATTAACAGGCAATGTTTCGTTATGGGATAATCAACCTTCCGTTCTGAAGCATATGTTATATGATGCACAAAAGCACGTGACAGTAATGATTATCACAAAAATAAACGAGTCAAGTAAAGACTAATTACTTCTAGCTACGAAAGCGATAATAAATATGAAGGTGTAAGAAGCGTGATTTGAATGGGAATTTGAATATCGTTACATTTCTACACTTCATTAAGCTAATTGTCGTTGAATAATGAGCAAGATAGAATCTAATTGTTGCTAAGAATAAACTTTCTGTCACGATACATCAGAAATTGCAGTCTAGAACTAAACGAAAATGGGATTTCGAAGAAAAAAGTTTTATATTTAAAATTAAAAGTGGATTTCACTTGCGTAAGCAACATTTCAGTCTTCAAAAAGAAAAGACAGTCTCACACAATATAAAGAGAGACTTCGCCGAACTTGACGTCACGATTAAGATAATAGTGGGTCGATTTCTGCGAAGGGCTCAGGAAGTTAGAAACTTTTTTTTGCAGAACTCCTGCTACGCATTTCTTTCAATTTTGATGACTGAATATCTCTTTTAGAGTCCCTGGAATCAGTGTATGATTTATTAAATTCTATATTTACCACGAATATATTTACTACGAATAAGTAAGCAAGAATTGCCACCTGTAAAGTAGTTGAAGCAAGTTCTAGAAGATAAACAGCATCCCTGTCTCTCTTTTTAAAGAAGATAGCATTTTATAATCGAGGACGGCTAATTTTATTAATGTGCGAGTTTTTATACCGACTCGCAGATTCGATCAACCCATTCAGCTTTCGAACCAACAGATTTCATCGGGAAATTTATTTCTCCTTGAGAGGAAAAAAAAGACCAATCCAAAATCCATTAAGGATTCATGTTTGAGGCATAGATTATGTCTACTATACGGTAAAAGGTGTCAGCTTGACGTAATCTTGGCCGTTGTGCGTCACGTGTATCAATGAAACATATATACTGTATGCCTATATGAACACATACATATATAAATGTGAAAAAGCACGAGCATTATGCATCGCAACAAACGAACGTAATTCACCCACAGAGCATTCACCTGAAGTTAACCTGGGGGCAACAAGCACACGTGTGTACGACAAGAGTACTTTGTGCATGTATATATGCACTGAATTGAGGTGATACTAATTCCGTAGGCATCGAGCCTCTGAATTGTCGAGAGAAAGGTCTCAAGTCTCAATAAAGATTCATCCAGGTTGTTGTTGCTTCTTCATAATCTTCTGGAATTTCATTCATGAATTCAAAGTAGGTTGTAGAAAAAAAAAATTGGTAAACAGTGTAGTGTTACTGAAATCATCAAAAGTTAATGGCATGTTAACCACATGCCTCGTTAACTGAAATAACAATTAATATGTATTTAAAAAAAGTTGGAGCTAAAGGTGAAATCATTAAAAAAAGGAAGACACTTCTTTATCTTTCCATAAACAAATCATAAGTAGTAAAACTGATATAAAACTGATAAAGTCGAATTTATTATCAGTGACGATTGAATCAGAAAAGGTATAATTGATTTACAACCACATAAGACATTACAAATGCTGAGACGAAAACATAACGATTGGATATTTTACGGGTAAATTCTTATCAATTGAAAAAGTGTTATTCGCTGAATCTTATCTGGCAAGTCTTAAAACATTATTTGATTAAACTAATCATCTTTGAGTGATAAATCAGCAAACAATGAGCAATTTTCCGATTGTTATGATATTTTAATTTAAGGCTTGTTTCACTTCTTAACTCAGGATTAAATTAAAGCAGTGAGTAAAGAATTTAAAAAAACTTCAAATGGATCTATTTTAGGGTCAATATTGTTCTATTTTATGTTAAAACCTCTTATTTATTTAATAATACTCGTATTACTCGGAATTTGCGAGCGACTCTCAGTCTAACGGTTTATATCCGTAACACTTTTAATTAACTAGAGCATAAAACGAGTTTAAAGTTGAATAAGATCCTGTAATTAAAACAAAACTAATTCAAACTCGAATATTAATTTTTAGAGGTAGGTTTAAGAAAAAATTTAGAGTAGATTTTTTAATTGGCTTTTGAACAACAAAAGAATGAATAATCCTCGCATAAATGCCTGTGTCTAATTGCTGATTCATTCTTAATTACAATACTTCTCAACTCTTAATTCATACGTCAATCAACCAGTGATAAATCTCGTTAAATTTGTCACAGTGCACATGTCCTCAATCCGGTAACAAGAAGTCTAGAAATAAGCGACACCTGCCTTATTTATGTGTGTCGCATTATTTAAGTTTTTTTTTAGCAGTAGCAAATAAATTATTCAGAGGGACAACTTTCCATTTCATAATAACTCTCCATCATAATATTTTTAATTAGAAGCAATTTCCTTTAATCATAAAAAAATTGTACTACTAACCCTGCTGTTGTTCTATTCTCATTAATATTGAACCCGCATTTGTCTCTATACTGATTATAAAACAGTTTTTCGAAAGCTATAACAGTTTCTATTGAAATCCAGTTACATTAATTAATTCCAATTATGTATTAAAAATTTGATTAGAAGATTTCCTGCATAAGATTTAACTATGAATTTCTTTTCATAAAAACATCTTACTATTTATCATGCCGCAAAGAGTAAAATTCGAGTCTCGAATTAAAGAAGCCTTTGCAAAAATACAATTATTTAGAAACGGTTCTTCTTATGGCATAACATCATTGGAGACCGATGTGACTATAGTCACATACAAACAACATCCTTTTACGTCATATTGAACCTATCGCTTTCTTGATTAGCAGTTCCGAGAAATATTCATGAGAACCTTGCTGTAAAATGCAATGCACTCTGTAGAAAGTTCCTCTACCTCAAATTTCTCAATTCTGTCTCAATTTGTTAATTCTGCACAAGTATATTAATCCTACAGATTTTATGCTTTTGTTGGCGAAACAAGAATTATGAAAGACCAAAAAATATGAAATACAGACTGACCTATACTTTATATAATTGATCATTGCAAATGTGCATGTCATGAAGATCTTAAGAATTCGTGACAAATAAAAAAAAGTTATGCTTCCTGTGCCTGCGTCAATGCATTACAGAGTTCTTTATAAATGTAAATGTAAAATTGCGACCGTGGTACGTCCTTAAATAAGGTAAATAAGAATTACAAATAGTAACGCGAAATGTCTGTGACATGTCTCAATGGCACTGCCTGTTTAAGTCTGTGTTAATCACCTCTTTCGAAGTCTATTTTTAGTTAGGAAACTCAAAAAGTTTCGGTTTATTTTGAATATCAAGCAATGCTTACTCATACATATACAATCATGACGATTATTTTAATCTGTAAAAAAAAACATGGTTAATCAAAGATTCGGTTGCGTGATTTACTTAAATAGAGTTGTTGCGCATATTGCATGCTCATTCACTTCAACAGAATTTTCTAATTTGCATCATAAAACGAAGAAGCGTCAAATTTAACATCGCATTTCAACGAAGCATTTCAACGATTAATTTTTGCGTTAATGCAAGTTTACGTGCTAGTGAAGAAATGAATTCTTTTTTTTTATGAATAAAACAACGCGTGCGTTCTTTTAAACTTCAAACCGGAAGAATGGAGAAATGACATATAAACGTGCAGACAAAAAATGCACAAGAAATGATGAATAATGTTATTATTAACTGATGAGTGGGAATGTTTAATTATCAAGATAAAAATAACTTGTCACGAATCGATATCAATGGTCTAAATTAAGCGTGAAAAATAAATGTTCAGGCGTTGCACTTGTTATTGTAATAAGCAAATAAGGGTCGTTCAATGACCCATTACAACTCATGAGTGAACAGTAGATATTTTATGCCAAAAGGCAAAATTGATATTATTATGACTTTCATAAACTACCTTAATTGGTTACAAATTGAAGAATCTCTGTGTTATTAACACTTTCGGCGCCTCTTAGGAATATCAAGCAATTAGACCACTCTAATTAAAGTCGCTAATCAAACAATTAAAGCCTCAACTCGGCAATTATTTCACTATTACTAATTGTTCAAGGGTCTCTGAAATATTAATGAATACATGCAAGAAACTGTGCGTGAACTTTGATAATACATATATATATATATATACATTAAATTTTTGAAAATTAATTTTATGATTGAAAAATATTTAAAAACCAAGAAAGTTTACCTAATATTTAAAGAAGATTCTTTATTGAAGAAAAATAAAAAATGATGTTTCTGTGATTAGCTATAAGTCACGCGATTTAGATAACGAAGGAAGAACGAGTAAAAGTTGGCAAGGTCAAATATATATTTTCAACATTGTCCAATCTTTTCCATTCAATTTTCTTTGAATGCTCTTCTCATCCACGTGGCATAAAGTAGTCAAATAATATGTACTATTTTTTTTGCTCAAATAGATATAAACGTTTAAGAAAAGATTGTTAGAAAAGAGCTTTGAAATTTTAAAATATTTTCTCCATGCTTTTCCTCTGCGATCTATTTTTGCGTCAGACCGCAACTCGTAAAAATGATCAGGCCATTTGGTCTTTGAAGCACTTTATGATATATCTTAAACGTCAAAAATTATCATCATGTTCTGTTTGATGTTTACAGAGAAAAAGTTTAATTTGACATACATGATTATTTAAAAACTTTGAAGGTAAATAAGAAAGGAAGATGTTATTTTTGTGAAGATTTACATTTTTGATAATTTATCCACTTTATCAATCATTGGAGTTTATATTTATCTTGCAAATCTGACTTTTTAACGATATCCACCTTCATAAATCATAAAACAATATGATTTATGAAAACTGATGATTTATAGTTAAAAATCAAAATAACAAAAAAGTTGCTTAATAAAGTAGCTTTTTTTTACTTTTGTTTTCAATCTTTTGTTGCATCTCTTCCATTATCATATATTATACTTTTTTTGTATTATACTGATGACTAAGATTTCAAGATGAACTCGGGTGTGTCGAATGTCATACTAAGGAGTATTTAATTCCATTGCACACCCCGTGACCTAAAAATTATTTCTTTTCGTTATTTCTTCGAAAACTTATTTTGTAAATTTTCTTAATTACTCAAGAAGATACGAAACACCATTTGCTTCTTTAAATTACCAATTTTGGATTCGCTATAAAAATATTTTATGCAGTGGAATTTCAATTAATGAACTTTTTATCTGCATTTTTTCCTTGTATTATATTTGAAAATTTTTTATGACGTTTCTCAATTGATTCTTCGAATTTGTAATGGCAAAGAGCTTCGCAAGTCGTACATTAATTTTGTGAGTAATCACTTCATTGCAGCCATTAAGATTTTTCCTTCTTGGAAAAAAATGTTTATATATGAAACCTTTTCCTATGCTATCTTCCTATTAACTTGTCTATTAATCTCTTCCAATCTGGGTTATTATGAAATTCCATACAAAAACTATAATCCTTGGAATAAATTCCCCTTCATGATGACAAAAATGGTAAATTTTTCAATGAAGCTGAAGTCGTACGATTGTTTTTCTCAAAATGGTCCTAAATCATGTATGCAAGAAGATTTCTACATGATTTACTACAATTTTATTTTGGATAATTGTCGTCATTCTTTAAAGCGAAACTTCCCTGTGATTATCAATAAAAGTGCTCTATGCTTTGAAAAGTGCGCTATGTTTTGAAGGAGAATATTTATTTTGAAAATGAGGTTAAACTTGAAAGGAAGTATATGTTTTATGTGAATTTAGGATTTCTTTACAATGTACCTACGTCAGAATGGGGCTCTGGCAACGCCTGTATCTATTACACACGAATGAAACCTTTCACGACTAAAGAATTGTGTCATCCGTTCATGCAGCTTACTATGACGTGCAGATTTCTCTAAAGGAAGAACAAGGATACAAAGAAAGAAATAATCATCTTGTTCTTAAAAACTGACAAGTACTCATCAAAATTTAAGGTGTAATTTACTATTTAAAAAGCACATGTTTTAAGCCAAATAAGCTTATTCTTCTCTTGTATACTTCAAAGACTATCATTTGCGTTTAATGCCTCGATTAATGCCCAGTGGAAGCATAATGAGATAGTTACGCGTCTACTTTTCATTGTAAAGTGTGATGCGATTCAACGTGCATAGGATTTCTAAGTTTGAAATTCCCGTTGAATAAGAATCAACTTGGATTTCGGGCCTAGAAATTTCGCCTTGAATAACAACGAACGCGATGGACTTTTTGGTGAACCAAGGTCGTTGACCTTCCAAGAAAAAAACAATAAGATATTATGGTTTCCTGTGTATATTATCCGTGATAATGTTCCTTTTTTTAAATTGAATTTTATTTAACGAAATAAGTATGTTTTTGTTATCTGCCTTAGAGTTTTACTTTCTCTGACTTAAGAGCAAGGATTCGATTTAAAAAGTTCGAAATCTTAAGACTAAGAGCTTCGAATATTTAGCGAATCAGTGGGATGGACTCGAAAGTGTCGTGAAAGCGAACAAGGACTGCATACACAAGTTTTTATTGCAAATCACAAAGTACACTTGTGTTTTCTCTCTGAAGTAATGCCCTTGATCAATTTATCACCAATTATAGTGACGGATGGGAATCAAATTTGGAGATGACAAATGCTAAATAAAAAACTGATGAAATAAATTTAAATAAGAAATTGTAATGATTTTGGATAAAAATATCCTGTTGAGAATGGTTTAATTATGAGGTGGTAAATTAATTGCATGGTTTTAACTTAAACTGCTATAATAAGGAAACATTAGTAAAGATCCAAATACATAACTTAAGACGAAAATAAAGAGAGAGGTGAAGAATTTTTTTCATCACATTTTAATAAAAAAGAATTTAAAAAGCAGTTGAAGCATTAGTAAAAAATAATTAAATCACGAGTGTGAAATATTTATTTGAGAGTGTTTCATTATGTTCAAGGAAAACTACACGTGAGTGATTTGTTGGTCTCTTTTTTCATCAAGTTGTTGAATTTTACAAGAACAGTATAGGATATTCTGGATATTTGCTGAAATTTCAGTATAAGTAGATCACTGGTTCTCTCAACGAATTTCTACTACTTTAGTCAGTCCAGTCTTTTAAAATAGACAGTGCAATTGATTAATTGCCAATTCAACCCTTACTACCGGGTTCAGGTCCAAAATCTTGCAAGTCATTAAGTCTACGTTTCAACTATTAAATCTATAGTTGTCAATTAAAAATCGAATGCTACTATTTCACTGCACAACTCCACATCATATATTAAAGCTTCGGCAAAAATTATTGAATCGTTCATAATATGTTGCAAAGAAAGGCACGAATCCACCAATTTATTATATTAGTATTCCGCATAATTTGAATGAAATGAATATGATTATCTCTTCTTTATCGCTGTGCGTAAAAGAACCTATGGAACCGTATAATGTAATCAATCACGTAAATATAAACTCTTTTGCAAACTTTGCTGACAATTCAAACTGATGCAATGTTCAGTAAAAGGAGTTGCACTCTCTTTCCTCATGAATGTACATAATTCTCAATGCAAAACGTTCATGGTAGAAATAAGGGGTTGACAACAATTATTCAAGTGCATTAGTCGCTGAAAGCATGATAAGCAGTCGCCTTGATTATATCGAGGTGCTTTTTCTATTGATGGCTATTGAACAAGTGCCAAGTGGATGAAGGTGATGAAGAGGAACGCTGAATGGACATTAAAATTTCCAATTTCCAATATAAAGTAAAAAGATAAGAGCAGTTATGTTTTTTCAAGTTTTTTATCGGTCACCCACCTTAAAATGTGACTTGACGAGGCGTTCGTACTGTCCAACAGCTCTGAGGCAGATCCTCGTGGTAAAGGCTTCCATGCGCGCAGGCAAGGGAGCGTGGCACACACTAGACATTTTCTGTTCAAGAGTTGTTCACGATTGAGTCACTGTTGTAGATAAACAAACAATCACGCACACGTGAAGCACTGATACGTCCGTCCGGTGTCGTTGATGGTCGTTGACAACCGGATGAGGTTGACAATAGTTAAATTCTAGAGCTATTCTATAATTTGTATACAGTAAAAGCTAGATTGAAATAAGTTCCAAGGGTTCATTTCGACATGCGCACGCCCGAAGGGTTGCAGAAGTTCCTAGAAGGAACGAGTAACAAGGTTGTTTCATGTGCAAGGGTTGTTGGTTACCCCAGTTACCCTGTGTGAGGGTTTTAGAGCGAAATTTAAATTTGAATTTGAGCGCGGAATCACGAACAATCCTATGTCCGCTGATGTTCTGGTTATACTGAACCACGTAGAGAGAATGAACGTCATTTTATCGCTTCGCCACTATCGTCTCTCCCACTACCGACTAAAGGAGCAATGCTTACATATACCCTAAAGCTAGAACCTGATGCGCCTCAGGCCTTTTAGGTTTACTACTTTATTTTTATTTAGAGAGCAGTTTAACAGCCAGATGTGCAACTAAGTTGCATTGTAAGGGTGGTTTTTTCAACTGGGGGTCGCAATTAGTGTTCTAGTATTTGAATCACTCGAGAGATAAACTTATACTGTAATGACATCAGTGTGAATGTTTTTAAATGTAATCAATTCATTGAAATTCCGGTAGAATTTCACTGATTCACTTTCGTAGAATGAGACGAAAGTTAAATTAGATTATACTAATGTTGGATCTACGCAATAGTATAGTAAATTAGTTATAGTGAATTATGATGATTAATATTTTATTAACATAGTCACGGCTTTTGTTAATTTTTCTTTTCATTTGAGTTACCAGAGAGGAACACTAATTGCTTCATTAGAAATATCTGATTAATCATCAGGTATTTTCCCAATGCGATGTATTAAAGTAAAAAGTGTCTTGCCTTTCAATCTCTAATTAGGAACTATCTATTTTTTATATCACTGACCAAAACATTTCATATAGCTAAATAAATTGTACTTCCCCTGACGTATGGGGAAATAGATATGTTAGATGTGTTTCCGGTCTAAAAAACAATGGAAACCCCGATTTTATTAAATGAATAATCGAGAATTTAGCACTTCTTCTTCTGTAACGGTAAGTTTATTGAAATAAAAACATTCACTGTTATATAAGATTAATTTATTTTGTTGTTATATATACTCAAGTGGATCTTTTTTTTTTACAGAAAAGGAAGAAACTGTATTGACGTAAGCGTTGACGTACTTCCACACTTTCAAATTCCTATACCTATATTGACAATTTAATGAAGGAGATGTGGGTTAATGACTATCAAGGAAGTTGAATAAAATTTTGTTGAAAATGAAAACAAAATCAAACGACTACATCTTCTGTAGTTGATATAGAGCAAACATTTCATACATTCTTTATGTCGGGTGCATTTAACTCACTATTAAAGTGTAAGTAGGTCTTTATGGTTTTCCGAGCAAGCGAGAGAGAGAGAGAGAGAGAGCGAGAGAGAGAGAGAGAGAGAGAGAGAAAGAGAGAGGGGACAGCAAAAAGTACAGAAAGACCCGTTAGAAAGAATCAGGAAACCAATCATAAACTTCATCGTTGCACATGAATATTGCCAAGCGTAAAACATAACGTTACTAGAAAACCATTTCATGAAGTAACAAAATGAAGTTGATTCCAAATATATATCTGTCAATATATTGACGCTTCGTCTGAAGAGTTAGCGAAGACGTTTTTTAGTCTCACGAAGCTCTTATAGACGTATAATGTCTATATTTGGTACGTATAATGTTTGTAACGGAACACCAAACAAGAAGACAATATCACATTCAGGATTTGTCGTGTCTAATATTTTGAAATAACATACGATTGTACTGCTCATGTTAGCAAATGCCTTTCAAGATGTATTTCTGCTGGTAAACACGCGTCACTAATGTGCATTTTTTAACTCTGATTTTCCCACCATGTGCCATTTTGCCCCCGCGATTCAATATTAATAGAATATGAAGGGTCTGATTATTTCAGCAATTGGTGATTACAATTGTTTTTCAATTGAATTCGATATCCAAATTTAGAGCAGTAGTTGAAATCCATTCTTGAAAGTTGAGCTTGTTGAGCGGATTAAATGTTTCAGAGTAACCTTCGAGTGAAACAGAAATCCATCTAGTCATTTGCACCCACGTCTACTTATTCAAAACGCTAATAATAACAATAACTTACATTAACCAAGACATAAACGAGTTCTGCAGCGTAATTTAACGAGAAATGACATGAAATTACGATGTGGATCCGTATGCATTGTATAACTTATGCAATCGTGTAGTCCAATAGAAATATGTATACGTTTTGGAACTCTAAAGAAAATTCCAAACTTAAATATAACTGCTTTGCTAATATTAATAATAGATTCAATATAAAAAAACATTTTTCAATTAACATAATATTTTTATTCTCCTTAATATTTTACAACCATCTTTCTCTATTTGTTGAATGAACGGAAACAATTCACGTCGCAGCAAGGCAAAGTTATTGAGATTATTTATTACTCAGGAGTAGTGTCGATATCCGCATGCTAATCCTAGTAAAAGTTTACTTGCAGGAGTTAATTCGCATTTTAAGCAAATATAGGAAAGAAAACTTAGTTAATCGACGCATTGACAGTTTCAACACGTCGTGACGTTGGCTTTGGATAAGTATTTACCATGCTTTCAGTTTTGAATTCAAATTACCTCACTGTGATCTGCTTTTCAAATAAATAGATTCTTGAGGCAGTTGCTCTTTATACACAATACACAAATCTCATGATGATAAATTTTTAAAGAAACAATTCGAAAACATTACAATTTATGTCTATATGTATAAAAATATATATAATTATATAGATAATTCATTAGATGCACGTGTGTAAGTATGTATCAACAATATTATTAATTTGAATTTTTAATTTGCGTCTTACAGATTATTATAAAATCTTTAATTCATAAATATAGAAAATTACCGGTCTTTACTCGAAGAAGTTTTGTGTAATTTATTCTGCTGCATGTGGTTTGCATACAAAAGCGTTTAACTGATTTAAATAGTTAATGTGAAACATGATCAATTCAAATGTACAAAATTAGATTATAATAGATTGAGCTTAAATTATAACGCCTTGAGATCTATTTGCATTTCATTAATTGTGTAGCCTACGTACTTTCGACGATCGAGTTTATGCTTAATTTACTTGACCGTTGAACCAAGATAAAGATGGTGTAAAAATGAATTACATAATGGTAATTAAGAAACTAGGATTAACAGAATATGTAGTAATAATTGTTGTATCAATTAAGAGGACTCATTGTACATTCTAATTACCTGCACAGACTCTCAAAATAATTTTATAATAATATAATAAAAAAGGCATAAAATTGTTATCAAAAAATAAAGAATTCCTTCTTCCTTACTTCTGCAGTTGAAATGTTAAGTTATATAGATTAAAAGCAAAAGTTAATTATAAATCACACTCAGAATCAATTAATTGAGATAAAAGGTTAATCATATCTTCTTGAATGATTAGAAGCAGATCTTTTATTTCTATCTTTACTTTGTACAATAGTTACTAGATTTTACTACTTCTTCTACCATCTACTATTTCTGCAAAAACCACAATCTAGATTTTTTATGACTTCATATAAACTTTTCAGTTTTAATGGAGGTAAAACTTAATTATCAGTGACCGTAAAATGTTTGACATGGTGTACGTCAATGCAAATATTTGCAAATGTCTCTTTCCCGTCCTCGTAACTTTTTATTAAATTTTTTTACGTTTATTAGTCGCAATCAAAGGAATTTTAATACAAGAAAAACACATTTAACAGTTTGTGTGTTCATGCCACTTTAATCAATTAAAGTAATACGGATTTAACATTTTCAATTTTCAATTTAATATTCACGCTTTTTTATCACACCAAAATCTAAATGAGAAAGATCGTTCGCAAAATTACGCTTTAATTTTATTGTCCTGTTCTGCAAGGTGGTTGCCAATCCATTTCCTACGTGTTTAAATTCACGTTTTGTTTCTTGTTTACGTAAAAGTACGTCATTGATTAGATACAGTAATTAACTAGAGCACATAATTAAATGGTCATTACGTAGGCAAAGATAAAATGGCCATAAGCATTAAATTCGCCAAGAAATAATGTCATTTTAGACAATACCTATTGTAAAATTTAACAAAAATATCATTAATTTTTTTATAGTTATTGGAGTCTCAAACAACAAATAAGTAAGAGAAACGAGGAAGCAGCCATAAAACTATAACTGCTACTTTTCTTTTTGAAGATATAATGCATCACTACCGCGAGGAAATAATAAGATTCTCAATTTACATAATACGTGATGAATATTCAAGTACCTAAGTATTAATCATTATTTCCTTTAAATCTGTAAAACTCAGCCTCTTGAAAAGAAAAAGTGTAAATGTGAAGATTAATATTGATAAATTCGGTTTCCCTGTATGGTATATGCATCTATATATAGATACTTTCTTGATTTTAATACTCTTGTCAATCCACTTCTTATTCCCCTATACAAATTATTCACTATATCACTTCCGTTGCTCGCTCTAATTTTTTTTTCGTCAAAGATCCATTGACCTTATTATATTCACTCAACTCCCACGCTAAAAATTTCGAAGGCTATATCGTGTGCAGTCTTTATTTGCTCATTTTTAAGGTACAATTTCTGTAAAAAAAACTGTATATATCGCAACATAGGAATTTTTTGAACAAAAATTATGTGTTTTCAAAATTTGTTTGCATAATCTATAACAAATGAAATCTATGTTTAAATACGATGCATTTTTTCTTATGATGAATATAAAAAATTAAAAATACTCTAAGCTTAAAATATTTAAGTATGTTTTCAATAATGCTTATTGTACATAAATTCTGCAATTTACGATAATGTTTGTATGTTGTATTTACCGACGTTTATTTTTCCAGACTTTTGCATTTTACTGTAATGATTCTTAGTGATAATAAAAATTAGAAGGACGCACGTACAGAATTTCAAGAATTTAAATCTCACCAATGTTTATCTTCATTGTAATAAAAAAATGTTTTAATTTATTTAAATATTATGGAAGTTATATTTCTTTCTTAATTTTTATCTCTCAAGTATGAAACAAAGAAAATATAATAAAATTTAGAACAGAAAGTCAAACTACACTGAAAAATACTTTTTTTGGCACTTTTATGTACTGCAAGAAAAAAGCTGTATTTGTAAATCGAGAGTAATTTATGCACATACAATACTTCAGATTCATTAGAAACATTCTGTGACCTCAAAAAAAGTGTTTTATGAATTATGTATGTATTTTACATTTTTACATTAGGATTCTATAAATGAAATTTAATCGACACGAGTAATTTATGACAATTGACAATAAAGATTGACGCACACTCCATTTTTCCAAAAGTGATTGACCTGTTGATATTGCTTCGTATGTGGAAAATATACAATATGGCTTTTATTTGCGCATACTTAACTTATTAAATACATCCAATAAATGAATTGACGAAAGTATGTTGAAGAAATTAAGTGACAAGAAGAATAAATAGAATAGAATTAATGAAAAATATGACGTAATTAATTATAAGCCATCATAAAATATGTAAAATACAAAGGCTGCATATTTGGTGTTCATAGTTTATATAAAATGTATCCACTTCAGAAACATTTGATTCTATCTTGAATAATTGAATGCACTTATACTTCTGGTGTAATAAAAGTAATAATCTGATAAAAATTGATTCTTTTATGAGTGTATACTTTAATCGATCTCAAGTATGTGAATCATTCGTGATGATCAAACTTAGGATAGGTGATTTACTAAAGAGATTAGTAAGAGTAATCCAAAAACAATGTGGTGAAATGATGAAAGATCCGGATTGTTGATGGTGTAACCTTTTAAGAATGTGAACACTTCAATGTGTTGTAAATATTTTGATATGATACCTAGATGCAGGAGTTTAATAATTCTCTTCGATTCATCGCGATATTTTTATGAGATAATACAAATATGTACATAAAGGATATAAAAATCAATAAAGATCAAGAATCGTTGATGTATTCCAAATATGACTGTCATAGATATCTATGATCTTACCAGAGGTGAAAAAGGAAGCGGAAAATGATATTTTGTAATAAAATTCTACAATCTACATATTATATCATGCATATGACTAATGAAAAAACGTATTAATTTACGATACATATATCGGTAGATTTGTATTAATATTCATGATCTACATGAATTAATTTATATCTACTTATTTTTAAAATTGAGACCGGTCAACTTAAAAATTCCAAACGATGAATTTAAAAAATTCATATAATTTTTTCCTGCGCTGAATGCTTCAAAGAAATATATATATTCTTCCGCTCTGTTGATAATGATGTATTTTTTTACATACATGGCATTTTATCTTTCTTTTTCCTTCCTGTGTTGCTCTCGTATATCTGCCGATATGTAAAATATTTTCTTAATTTGTCGATTGCATAATTCGCAATTTAAACTAAACCGCAATCCGGTAAGAATATTATCAAAATGAGAAAAGAAAGTATTACTTTATTTAATAAATAAGTTTATAATTGTAATCATCAAATTTTTTGCAGAGTTATGAATGCATTATGCATTAATTCTTTTTCTTCTCTTCAATATGTCAAATAAATTTCACCGTTTTTTGCCTGCGCTACAAAGTACATTCGCCTATTAACTGGCATCCTCATTTTCGAGTTAATTTTAAATTATAAATACCATTTTCGGCCTTTCTGTCGTCTATTAATAAATTCAAAACTATAAACTGTCTGTCCAGCCAAATTTATTTTCTCACCATTTTTTCTCACTTTTAAGATGATAAAAAAGAGCCGACTTGTCAGATCTAATAAAATCGAATAGATTTACCATTGAGATTTCGTCAAAGGCAAAATTAATCGCAGATTGTTATTGGCCTTTGTACTTTGATCAGAGAAGTCATTGAGCCAAAATAAAGATAAAAATATCTCCTTTAAAGGGATTTTAATTTTATGTTCATCCAATCTAAAAAATTAACAGTTGTACAAAAAATATCAATTGCATTTATCTTAGTATAGAAAAGGAAGCTATTTAAAGGGACTCTTTTCTAGAAAAATATATGTTTAGATATTTGATATATGTTTTTATAGAATTAATTTGAAGTAACATTAATTAACTACATATAATTGTATGGCGCAAGGCGTACCACTTACTTCGGTGTAGCTTTCCTATCAACAATTTGTTTTCCTCACTACCGTAGCCTCGTTAAATTCTCGTACAAATAAAATAATATTGACTGTAAGACCATTGATTTCGCGGTTTTCAAAATGTGTATCCAACTCATTAAGAAGTGTATCCATGAAGTTAGTATTTTTATAATTTATTTCCAATGGAATATTACTGACTTTTCAGCATCACATCTTTACTATTCAACTTTTTGCTTGGAGGGTCTGGATCCAATGATCCGGCCCCTTCTTGGACCATAAGGAAAGATCTTAAACATATATCAATTTTGTATAGGATTTCACTTTGGTTGAAGAAATTCTTCATTTAAAGACAAAGTTCGCAGAGTCCAAAGAATTCATTATCACTTATTAGGCAAAAACTATAAGAGCTGGATAATGCCTGGAAAAAGATCCTCTGAAGTAAAGCTTTAATGTTTTATTGTGAAGGATCTATTTATTTTTCATTGTGAGAAATATTTTAACGTAACTTGAGGTATAACATTATACCTGTAACTATAGAGCTAATTAGCTCGGCGATTAAGAACTAATCTTCCCTTCCGATATCCAAATTATTTATCATTTATCATTCTACTTTGCAGCACGCGACAGACCGTGCGTCATGGCGAGTGCTTATGACGTCGAAGCCGGTCGTCGTATCATCTTTGCTTACCGATATTCATGAGGCGAAATGGTCCAGTGGTTCCTTAGAAAGTGTTAAACTGAGGATCAAATATGTATCGATACTTAATACGAGCAGGACAAACTATGGAATTTTTTTCATTGACAGGAGTTGCTGACACCATATGCCCTCAACGTGGTGATCTTCTTTTTAGATTTTTCATTACATGGTTTATATTAAAGGACATATTAAATAGATGCAATTTGCGTTTATTTTGTCGCACGATTTTTCATATGAAAAAGTAGCAAAAGTAAGAAACAGAAGAGAAAAGACCTAAAAAATAATTATATAAGTTTTCTGAGAAATATTTCAATAATAGCGAGTCTTGCATTGTATTTTCCTAGAATGAATATTTTTTTTCTGGAATCATAAATATTTGTCCTCATTGCTCGATCGTACGTTAGCATTTTATTTTAGCATCGTAATTTACAATTATTTTACAATACTCACTTTTGGTATCACTGTCCGTTATAAAATCACAGAATGATCCCTCGATAACACTCATTTATTAGAGTTGGTTGCGAATACAATTTACGTCTGGAATTGATAACTAGTTGGTAAAAACAGATATCCGTTAGCATAACGAAAGACTTGAATACAACAATATTCATAAAGAAATCCTGTTACGACTTTGAGGACTTGGCGTGTTCCAAAAAAGAAAATTCTCCCGTTTGACTCTTGATCACTCACTCTCACCTATGAAAAACAGGTTGTTGTACATGATACGAAGTTAATGAAACAATAAAACAATATTGGCAATTTTACTTGCGTGAAAAGCGGATTTGAAAAGCAGAACAAATATTTAATGAAAAGCGCAGGTTTAAAAAAGTGTTTGCCGGACAATAAAAGATGACACAAAGATTTTTAGGGTGATATGGAAAAAAGTGGCTGTGCAGAAAGAATCATGTTAACGTCATTCATTGAGATGTAGAATAGCACTTTGCGCAATAACGGCGATGAAACGACTGAATTGTCGGCTTCATACAAAGAAAACTCTTTTTCTTTTTAGAAAATTGCAAAAAAAAATGATTGCAAAAGGAATGAATGAAAATAGAAATCTCGTCTAGACTAAGAAGATAGAGTTCACAGCAACATGTGGCTATACATACTATTTGAAAAGAAATACTGTCTCATTATGTTTATAAATAAAAAGTTCTGAGAAATTTTAATAAAAATTCCAAAAATCAAAGCGTCTATTTCACCACCCTAATTTTAGCATTCCTCTTAAAGGAACATAATTCTATAAATTCAAAACTCTCTCCTACTTCTTCCAGAAGGATATAAACTATTTCTTCTCACTTCCTGAGAGGTCTAAATAATAGGGTTCAGTCTATTTACTACCACCATCCTCTATGATTCATGTCACTGATTCTACTTCTTCTCCTTCATTTCCGAGGTCTAGAGCCTCACATTAATGTATCTAGATTTGTATAAGCTGCACGTGGCAGGAAATCTGGAACTACATCCATATCTTAGTTTCCACTAAGATTCCTACGTTGAAATCTCTGACAATTCGAGTTGTTCGAATTGTAGTGTAGGGGCAGAATAAAATCTCATGCGGGATTTTATTCACGGAGAATTCATAGCTTTTGCAAGCAGGATTTTAAATAGGAACAAGTCATAGGTTTTATCTGAGGGATTCCTCTTGGGAATCAAGCCTCCAGGATGCTTTAAGATTCTGATCTGGATTTTAGAAGAAGGAAAAAGTGAAGTGGAGGTCTGGAGGAAGAAAGTGGACTCTGGAACTATATTTGATGATCCTCTTCTGGAAGAGAAAGAGGTTTGGACCTCTGTCGCTGAGACGAGGAAGAGGGTAAGAGGGATCGAAAATTGAAGTGAGTAGCAAAAAAGAGAGAAGGAAGCTGAGTGTTTTGAGGAGAGAAGAGGATAATGACGAAGAAACTTGTAAAAGCCTTTAAGAGGGCCTGGAGGCACGCCTCCTAGCCTCGTTAGTCTGGATTGTGGCGAACATTCGCTCGCTCGCCCATACGGTATGCCATTCCGGAGGTCACTATTGACGCAAATCCATCCGATGTCACGTGACTCTCTTGCTCGACACAATACCCTACGTCGAACCGCTTGCCGCCTGTTCTGGTCGTCCACCACCTTTCATTAAATATAAATCTACTCCTATATGTGCACACTCCTGTGGCAGGGAGTTATATTTATAGAATTATAGGTGGACCACCCACCTGTCGATAATAAGCAATTAATGACACCAGCAGGCCTGAATCTTAAGAGCTTCGATCCAAAATCATAGAATCTACTTCGAAGAATACATTTGTCGTTGATAGATTATACTTCGATTGCAGACTATTTACCTACAAAAAAGAATCGATTAAAATTGGGATTAAAGACGTAATTTTGTTGTTCTTGGCATTTGATAGTTGGATCCAAATGGAAGCTAGGGTGTCTTATTTTATATACAATTTTGGTCTGATATCAAATATTAGATTTAATTTTGTGGTAAAAGTATTGAAAGTATACGCTAGAGTGGTCCGAAAAAGCAAACATGCTTAACTAGTTTAAATAAATTTTCAGTCTTGAACATTGCTACTTTCAACAGCTTGACATATTGCGCAATTTTGAGAGCCACAAAAAATCAAAATTTTCTAGAATCTAGAAGACAGAAGACGTCATAAGACTTTACATAGATGTGACGCTTTGAGTATCGAGTTTGACTTTAATGTTGATCTACACTACCTTGAAAAGAGTCCTTGATTAAAAGTTGGATAGGAGAGGACAGATACATATACATATATACTTATACGATTCTTAAGAATCAAATGCAGCACAAAGTATTGAGACTAAAGATTTCATTGTATTTTTAAATTCGGCAGCTAATTCTAAACGGTTGTTGCATCTCAAAGATGAAGAAATTCCATAGAGAAAACTGTTGAGAAAACCATTATCTTTAAACGTAGAGACTTTAAATGTTAGAAGGAAGAAAAGAAAAGTTGAACATAATCGATATTTTTATAATTTAAAAATTAGATAAACCTCAGCAAAAAACAATTATCGTAGCAAAGAGACGTTTACCAATGTACAAAATTTCCGCTCCTTATTGATTCATTAATTTTGAAAAATTGTTTGTTTTATTTTGTATTTTACTTTTTCGCTGTTTATTTAAATTGCTTATCAATTGATATAATTATTTTCAGAATTGACTTACTTGATAGTATCTAAAACAAGTAATTAGTTCCAAACAAGAAATTGATATCATGCAAAACAGTACAATAACCATTGGTATTGTAACATATAATCATTCAACCAAGTAAATACTCAAATTATACATTATGTAATATACAAATAACAGATAGACAAAAGTGAAAAAAAATGAGACGCCATAATACAATCTTCAACGGAAACAATGACTTTCTTTTTAAATAAAGCTTCTGTTTTAAAATTATGACTTTTATTACAAGACTTTCGTATAATTTTTTAAAGAATCCCAAAATAAAAACAAATTGGATTTAAAGTTTGAGAAAATCTGTATCGCCTTATGTTTTTCTACTTTCAATTGCCAATTAATAGATTAAAAAAAAAAGACAAAAATATAATAAACGTGTTCAAGAAAAAGCTTTATATTCTTGCACGTGTATTTTTTTACGGGACACTAAACTTCAGTGTGAAGAACAAGTCAAGGGTACAAGCGTGTATAATTACGCTGATTGATTATTTTACACTTTGTTAAGTAGTAATCATGAGGTTTTCAGATATTAATCAGGAAGAACTAGTTGGAAATTAATTTTTCTTTATGCATTAATTCCTAATGTTCGTTCCATCATGTAAATTTTCTTATGCACATGTGTGATCTTTCACGTAATGAGAAATCCACCAGGAAAAGTTTATAAAAATTACAAGAGATGAATCTTTGATTAAAAGAACTCAATAAATAAGAAGCTATCATTTTCAAATATTTGAGTATTTATTAAATGGTAAAGTTATAATAATAGGAAAATGTCGTTAGTCTGGGCATAAAATTAAGGACTCAAATTACATTTGAGTAACGAATATTTTTTATTTTCTTTCGTAATCCATTGTTTTCTGAAGTATTTAACTAGAATGAATGAAAGTGTCAGTTCATTAACCAATAGTTTGAACAAAGTAATTAACTTAATAATGTTGTTTTCCCGTTTAACGAGGAAAATTCCTTCTGCGAGGATACATAAATATAAAAATAATTCACCTGCCTCGAATCTTATCATTTTGCATTCGTTTGTTATCAGTACTAACGCAAACAGTAAATGATTAGCTGATTAACGTTAATATATGTGTACATATTACGATAATGGACAAAAACACTCTAAGTGGTTCACTTATTTTGTATCTCCAAATTTGCAGAAAAATCTGTCATTTCTTATCAATTATCAATCATTTTTCTGGTTCGTTGAAATTAATCAAGATGCCTTAAAGTTTTATTTTATTACTTATTCAATCGAGTCATAATTTAATGTATATTTTTTCATATTATAAGTTATTTTAATTTTATCTCCGTTCTAAATTAAATATTTGCTTAAAGCGAACTAGAAACAGGAGTTTAAACACAATTATTAAAATGTAATATATTTCCATATTCCACTTTAGTATAATACGATATTTAAATCCTTTGTACAAAAATGTAAGTTCTATTTATCGTAAAACAATATAAATTATATAGTCAGTCGAATTCTAAAAATAGTTGCTACCTAAGTCAGGAGTTGCCTAGATCTGATTTCGCGATTTGTTTTCCCTTTTGTTATAAAAGTTGAATGACGTTTGTTTACATGCATAAAAGAAGAAATTGATTTATAGTGTAGAGAGTCAATAAGATAATAATAAACGCACGTCGTTCCACAACGACTTGGTGACATAGTCATTTTTTTACGCGTCAAGATATTTCAAAATATTTTAAGCTTTTAAGTCCCATTCAATTAGATTTAAAAATTAGACTTAAGCATAATCAATCTTCAGTATATGTACATATATTACTTAGATATTATATGCGAATTAAAACTATATGTTACCTTTTCCATTTTCACTAGCTGGGGTCGCTTTTGTTTTCACAGGGACTTAGAATCTGTAAAATGTACTGCAGCATTTTGATCAAGTCTTTCTCTTTTTTATCTTCCGGTACTGTAATAAGTGTTAATTTGCCTAGTACTTTCTGGATACTTTGTGCGAATCCAGTACTGCGAGCTATTAATTTCCCTTTCTGATTATTACTAATCAGTGACCACAGCATGGAACCCACAATTCCAATTTCGACCGTCGAGCCCGTTTTGAATGTGGTGTGGAGAAGATTGATGAAGTCGACTGCAAAAAGTAATTCCGAAATTAAAAACAACAATTAAAAATTGAAGCTGATTTCTAGTACTAATACTCTTTGATAGTGAGTCAAGTTTCTAGTTTAGATTACTTATTATTTATAATTTATAATTTTCTGTAATTTGAATATGTTTCTAAACAGGAAAATAATTAAATTTGATGGACGTAAATACTTCATTTAAAGAATTACTTACCAGAAGTTAAAAGACGAGCTCGGTTCGTTGCATTAAATGCCATGTTTCTTAACGTTGATAATGTTAAAATTCGTGTTGAGGGTGTCGAACATCTCGCTAATTGTATAAGAACCTCTAATCCATCAGTGGCCTGTGAAAAAAATGTATTTAAATTAATGAGGATGCTTTAATTTTTATTTGATTTTATGATCTTGAATGCGAATAATAATCAATTAGACGTAACAAAATTTTTAAAATCGTATACCTTCGAAACACTCAGTTGCCCCTCTTCATAAAAAGTGAAATCAATGAGGAATTCTAGACAATACAATTCTACCAGAGGCCAAGGTTTCGCTCTTTTGGTACTCGCAGGATGAATCTTAGTGAAAAATTGCAAAAGATTGCTCTGAAATAATAATAAAAAAAAAACAAACAAAAAATATATTAGTGAAGTAAAGAAGGCCAAAGACAGATTTTTATACTTTTGAAATATTTTTAATTACCTTGGAAATAGCAACTCTGCATTCGTGGTTATGAACAGAATTTCTTAAAGCATGAAAGGCAAAGTGCAATTTTTCATTTTCAAAAAGCTGTCCTGCTTTCTCGATTTCTTTACACACTAAATGAATCATAACGTGTATCAAGGCAACTGTGTTTGGAGTTTTCCTGAGTCCCGTGCCGGGTAAAGTAGTTGTCAACAGCAATGATTGAGCGGCTGTTAATAATTAATAAAATGAACATCACTAGGAACAACAAAATGCCGCGTAAGTAGATGAAAAATGGTAAAACTCACCTTCAGGACAATCGGTCGTAAAAGTAGCAATCAATTTTAATCCAGATATCAAAACACTTTTATGCAAAGCAATCCAAGCCCATAATTTATGTAATACGTCAGCTAGACCAGCCTTCGCATACATTTCTTTAACTTGAACGCTCTTGTACATAAAGTTCATCAACAATACGAAAATGGCATTGACTTCATGTAATAACGGGTGGACCTAAATGTAAAAAGAAAAAAAAAATATTAATTTTCTCTTCACGTTGATTTGTGGAAATGACGAGCGGAAATCCCAAAGTTTATATTTCAAGTATATTATCTGGGAAATCCGAGTTCATATCGTCACATTTAAAAAGGTAATTTATATTCGGGTTCTGACAGAAATAAAAACTTACTTTTAGTTACACGGGTCAAATTTTAGAAAGTAGTTCATAAAAGATCAATAAACGGTTATATACCTTTTTCTCCCGATCGGTTTGGCTTCTGTACAACTCAAAGGGTTGAATATTAAGTTTAACGTACAATTCTTTCAACATCATCAGAGAAGTTTCCAACAAATCCTCCTGAATTGCAATTTTCTTCGCCTCTTCCGAAACGCAGAGTAAATTAGTTAAAGCTCCAACAATAAGATCTTTATCTTTTGATTGTTTATCAGCTTTCTTAGTTTTGGCATAACTATGAGCAATGAAGAGGTGTAAAAGAATCTTGCAAATTTCTGAACCGACAGTAAGGTTTTGATTCTCATGATGGGATTTTGTGCTGTTAATAGGAAGTTTTAGTTCATCTTCCTCATTTGATTTTCTCTTGTGGATACTTGAATTTCTTATGGAAAGTTTATTGACGTTCGATAAAACTTCTATAAGAGAGCAATCTTTGTTTTCATTGGAAAGTTGCATTAGATTTGTATCTAGGACTGATTTGAGGGAAAGAACTCCTTTTTCTGAATCTTTTTGCAATTCTTGGGAAAGCAAAAACGCAAGGCATCCGATTGCACTTATTTGCAATTCGGAACCGTTGTTTTTCATCGCTTCGTAAATGGAATTCACTACCATTTCTGGACCACTTAGTTCTAGTGCCGTTTGTATGGTTTCAAAATGCTGGCCTTCCGTGAGACAGAGAACTGCCAGAAAATTGTAGATTGATACCCAAAGTCGATTACGCAAATAAATTAACCTGGGACTCACAGTGTCTGAATAAAAGAAAAAATATGTTTCATTTTTTGTAGAACGTGTTTCATGTTTTCATTAAGTAAGGAATTTAAAAACTTTAAACAAAAGAATTTAAATTTAAGTGAAAGTATTTGATATAAATGAATACTGTACTTACAATACAGTTCCTTATTAAGAAAGCTGAAGAGTAGAAAGATAGAATCAGGTGAAAATGAAGCAACTGCTGCAAATTCATTGCTGTGAATGATGCAATTTGATAAAACGTTACAGAGACTTGTATACATTTCCAGAATATCGCAATAGTTTTCTAAGCTTTTCTTGCACTCAATATTCTTTGGAATTTCAGTGAAGCAGCTGAAATCACAGAAAAGATGTTAAAATGAATCAAGAAATTTTTCAAGGAATTATGAAAATTTTAATTACAAAATTAATTCTTATAAAGCGTTCGCCTCACCTAAAGAAATATTTATCCAAGGAATGTTCATAAATCTGCTGTACTACTTCTTGTTCTCCGACGATTATCAAATTATTTAGTAAATTACAGAGTGCTGTGATCAAAGAGGGAGTTGCTACAAACTGAGGGTAGTTGTCTTCTTCTGTAATTTCTGAGTCTTTCAAAGAAACTAAATTAAAATTAATAAAATAAATAAAAAAACTTTCATAAAAAATAAAATAACATATTCTTTTTAAACTTACGAATCTGTAGATCCTCGGGACAATTGTAAAGATAAGAGATGGTACGTGGCACTAAGGAAAGACAACCTGAAGTGGAACTTTCTGCAGAATCGGTTTTTGAACTTTCACTCTGTTGAGAATTTAGTGCCTCAAGATCTAACGTGGCTCTCACGTAACAATTTGAACAAAGGGCACTGATTTCGTAGTAAAAGTTACTTTGTTCGATGTAGATGATTATGGCGTTTAACTTTAAAGAGTCGACCTGAAAGGTCAAGGAAGAAATTAAACAAGATTTTAGATTCACTTTTAATATCGAAATTAAATGAAATAAAAATCTAAATCGAATATCATACTCACGTATTGATTTGCTGAAGAATTGCAGTTCCTTATCAAATTTCCAAATGCAATAGATGCTTCCTCTTTAACGATACAACATTCTTTTTGATTCGTTATGCAATAAATCAGGGAACGGCATAATTCACTCGGGGCAAGTGCTATTGCACTTAAAAGTTGTGAAGCGGTGTGCATTCCATTGATTAAACCAGCCAATAATTGCAAAGCTGATGCGCGAACTAGAGGATCTCTGTTTTTCCACAACATTGGCAACCAACTCAAAGACCGTCCTTCTTCATACCAGAAGGAAGCACAGGTCTAAAAAATATTTTTTAAATTTTATTCTTCGATATAAATGTTTAATTTGAAATTTTAGATATTTATAAACTTACGTTCTTGCTGAGATTAATTTGCATTTGCTGGAGCAAATGGTTCAAGCAAATTATAGAATTCCTCGTGATAGACATGCCCATAAAACTGACAGTGCCAGATCCATAAAAGGAAATGATAAGTTCAATTAAGGCATTTCCAAGACTTATGAGCATTTTCCTGTGACCACTCCATTGACATTTGCCAATTAGGTACGTTAAACAAGTAAGAAGCCAATCGAGATAAGCTGCAATAAAAAGGATAATAATATTAATTATTATTTAGTTACTTGAACTGAGGACTTAATTAAATGAGATAAAATTTATTGCTAGCAAAGCGATGACAAAAACTACCGTTTTCATCTTTCGAATAAAAATATTTATAAATACCCAAGTTATAGAAGTGTTGGTCGCCAAAGCATAAGTTGGAAACCACAAGCTCGATAAAATTAATCCAAGTGTCTTGCGGTTCTTCAACATTAATTTCGTACTCTTCAGTTACTGAACAAGATCTTGCCAATTTTAGAACAGATTGGTGTACATCTTGATTAATAGTGTCTAAACTGCGCAGCAAATCGGACAACGATTTGGTCATGTTTTTCATTATTTTACAAAGCCAAGCAGTACCATTTTTTATTTGATTGACGTAAATGTAGAGAAAATGCAAGACGTTGACGAATAAGTCGCAATCTTCTTTGCTCGTTGGGTGAGAAAGTAAAAAGCGTTCGAATGATTGGGCCCAGGGTAAATCACTCATGTCTTCTAAATTTTCATATCTGAGCATATTATACAACTTTATGTTCCTAGAAATTTAACGTTAATGAGTGAAATTCTTAAATTGAGAAATAATGCTCGTGATGAGGAATACTTACATAGTCAAGTAATCTAGTGCGCAGGAAACTCCGTCGTGAGAAGTAGAATTTTGTATATTATACAGCTGTTGTTGAGAATAATAAAAAGGAGAGCTGAACTGAAGACAAGTGAATTCAAATTCTCTTATCATTAATTTTTCTGAAATGTCTGGTTCATTCACTTCTTCCCACGACTTCCACAACATTTTAATCCCTCCATTCCATTCCCAAGCCCAGAATTGACGAACGAAGGTGATTGCTAAGTTATTACTGCCATGAAGTACTAGCAAAAGTATATTTTACATAAAAATAAGTGGCACTCCAATTAAATTAATGACATTAGATAAAGATTAATTAAATTTATTTACCAGATACGTCAGCTCTTCTATGAATGCTTGTCTTCCAGTGACTTTTGCAAGTGAATGGGAGTTTCATCCGCATTAATATTAAATGAGGCAGTGAAATATTGAAAGGATTGTTTGTGTCCTTGTTCTTTTCTCCCAATCTCATAATGTATTCGTTATACAGAAGTAAGCATAAAAGCTGGGAAGCATCAACCTTGACACATTCGTTATTTGGAAAAAGGAACAAACCTTAAAAGATAATCGTGGCAATTATTTATTAATAATTTATCGAATAGTGAAAGCATTTTGAAAAATAAATTGCACTTACTTCTGAGAATATTAAAGAAAATTTCAATTCGAGTAGAGAGTTCACGGCGAACTGAAGCTTCTGTTGCACAAAGCAATTTCAACATTGTCAATATTGGTATTACAGAATCTGGGTAATTGAAATAGTCTTTTTCAATCTGAAAACAAATTTCTTTAGCAAAGAGTTAAGTTTCAATTTTGATGGAAAATATTTATTAAATTACCAAAGCACTAGCGAACATTTCCAGTATTATCTGCAATCCACCTTCAGCCACGAAAAGTTTATGTAAAGAAACATCAGTTAGCATCACACTCAGCTGAACCAAAGCTGATTTCCTAATTTTGGGTTCAATGTTTGAAGTTTTCAGCATTTCAAGCACGGATAATAAACTAGTTCTCTAAAATAAGCATCAATTTATTAGTTTTTTTTATCTGAATCTTGAAATGATTGATTTTGCGAAGGAAGAAGTGGTTACTTGATAATTGCCGTCAGGTCGTTTGAAAGAAGTTTGCCGATCAAACACACAAAGAGAACTCAAAGGTAATCCATGTAAAGAAGATAATTTTGGTAGTTTCTGAGCAGAGCCGTTTTCTTTTCCAAGTAGCCAAATAAGTCGACATACTGCTTCTTCTCTTATATCAGAATCAGAAGCAAAGAGAAATCGTAGATTACTTTTTAGAACCTAAATGTAAGAGAAATGTAATCAATTTTTTAATATTTCCAAACCAGAGAAAATAAAAAAATTAATGTTGTATTTTATGTACCTCAATGTAAGGAAGTTGTATATTATTAGAAACATCAGGGTCAAGCATCTTTGTAATAGATTGTCCTAAGGTTGTCTCATTAGAAGAAAAGCATTGCAAAAGAGGTAATACGGGAACAATGGACTCCAAAAATTTCATCCAGCCAGTTTCGCCCATCTGAACTTTCCCTTTCAACATGTAAACTAGCATTTCTTCTACCATGTTTCTAATCTAAAATCAGAAAATGTAACCTTTTAATTTCTTATACTTTCTTTTACTTCATAATTCGAAATATATATTTTAAAAATAAACCTTGGCATTTTCGTTAGTTGTACCATGACAAATAATTTCAGTCATGATCGTTGGCTCGAATAAAAAATACAAGCTTTCCCAATGTCGTTTGTCTCTTGTAAATTCAACTCCTAAAACTGAGAGTACTAAAGAATAACATTCATAATACATGACACCTTGGATATCTAAATCTCCATACGCCAATAAGCCTGACGTCAATTTTGTGACAGTTTTAAGATCATCTGAACTAAATTTATACCTTGAAAAAAATTGTTTTTAAGTTGTGAGTACAAAATACACAAAAGTAAATTTCAGACAAAGGTACATAAATATTGTTTTTAGATTTTTATACATTTTCAATTTACTTACTCGGGCAAGCGCTTTAAAAAAGTAACAATATTTTGAACAACTCTCACATTCTTATGGTACGAGAGGCTCAATTTTGAAGCATAGATTGTATTTAAAGTTTCTGCATGTGACTTTTCAGGTGAATTCTTTAACAATAATACGGCGGCTTTCATTGATTTCGCAATCGTGCGTGTTTCGTCTAATAATTTCATGCATTCAATTTCTTCGTTTCCGCTAAATTGCTACATAACAACCACATTTTAAATAAATTGTTAAAAATCAACCCTAAATGAATTAATTTAGTTTATAAAGTAAAACATAACTTACCCTTGCATAATCTTTTAACAGAATGTGCAACGACGGATACATCAAATAAATCGATGCATCCATGCAAGCTACACAAATTGTAAGTTTTAGTTGCTTCGGAATAACTGTATCAGCTAACTCCAATGGCACGATGTTGCTCAAAAGTTTTGTAACTACACTTACGAGATGAAGATAGGTTATTCTACAGTGATCCACACTGCTGTAACTCCCAAAGTAGTCCGAGACTTCACTCAGCAACTTTAGTAATTCCTTTAGCTCTTCTTGTAACTTTAAAACGACTCCATCATTACAAAGCCAAATATTAGGCATAACGCTCAATGTTAATAATTGCACAAGCTCGTAGCTTAGATCGGTAATATGTTTATTAACTTTTAAAGGTCGCTTTGGATCATCGGGAAGACTTAGTAAAGAAATAGCTCTCATCAGAGATTCAATACAATAGGTTGGAATTAACATTTGTTGCAATTGTAACACGGACTCGTCTAAATTGTCCATCACACTGTGACTTCTATCACTCGTTCCCTAAAAGAGTTTTTTAAAAATCTTTGTAGATTTACTAACAGATTTTAAAATTATTTTACAAAAACTTTGAACTTACTCCTGATTGATAAACTTGATAATTGGCTTCTAACAGACCTCCGTCTGGACTGTCTCTATCTTCTGAATAAGCATAATTATTGCTTTCTAACTTCCTCAACAATTCCTGTTACAAATCAAATAGAGGTGGTGTTATTTTTAATATCTTAATATATATTAAGTTAAAAGATTAGTTTTTTTTTTAATATTATCAAAATTTACCTTCTGTTTCTTATTTGCAACGCATGGATCGCAATAATAATATATCCTAAACCTCAATGATCGCGTTAATTTGTACAAGGCTTTTAATACTATTAATATCACTTCTCTTGAATTGACATCAGATTCGTTATCGTTAACAGTAAGTAGAGTATGTAGAACCTACAAATAAATTGAAAAACTTTCAATTCTGAATTTAAATGCCTTCAGAGAAATATAATGAATATTCTTAATAGATTTTACATGAATAAAATTGAATTGAATTTACCAAAACTATCGACGGTCTCTGAAGAAAAACTTCGGCCGGAAAATCTTGCAACATAACATTTGTTATGAACTCGCAAGTGTGCAGTATGAGACTCGTTTCTAGAGCATTATTAAGGGTTTCTTCAACAGCAGACAAAACTCCTTTGTCTGATGGATTTAAAGGTTGCCAGGGCATTACAAGCCATTTTAAGCCCCCTTCTATTCTTTTTGAAACGACAGTTCCACTTCCACATTGTAAAGTTAAATCGAAGGGTACCGAACTAAAAGATTTTGTTGTGAAAAAATAATTGTTTTTTTTTTGCACAGATCAGAAAAATGTTGAATTTTTCAATAATATATTAATAGTATTTTAACGATATTTTTAAATACGTAAATTCTTACTTATCTAAAGGAGAGGAAACCATGCCAACAATAGGTTGATGATTCTGCATTCTGGTCTTTTCGCTTTGATATCGGTAATCATAATTACTTTCTCTATAATCACTACGGCACATGTTTGTGCTGATTGGAGCCTTTTGAATTAAATTTTGTATATTAAAATAATACGAATTAAACCAAATAGTATCCTAAGATTTTTAATTCCAAATATTAAAATTTGGGCCCATTTTTAAAATTCAAATACTGAATTTGAACTCTTTAAAGATTTTTTAAAAAGTTCTCAAGAAATGTAGATCATCAGGAAGATCGGTAATAAATTACAGAATTAAATAGTATATACAATAAAAATGGAATAGTAAGAATTCTCAGGCAAAAAACTAAGATTTTTGATAAATACCTTAAGAGTACACACTTCAGAATCTCCTGCTGAATATTCATTCTGATTTAAGACAGCTTCTTCTATTTTATTTAATTTGTCATGCCATTTCCTCTCGATTTTTTTTCGTAAAACATGAAGTTCATTTTGAAACCTCAATTGTCCGAAAGCACTTAAATAATGTTTTCCGTTCGTCTGCAAACAAATATTGCGTCAATAATAAATATAACATTCCAGGAAATAAAAAAGTTATTTATTAAAAGACGATAAAAATACCTTTATCAAATGCAGTATTAAATCTAATACTTTTTCCGGGCAAGGGACAATATCGAAAGAAAACCAGTTGAGAAGTTTGATAAGCAACTCCTTTTTGACAGCATCGCAGTCGCACCCAAAACCGAGGTTAAACTTTGAAATAATATTATCCAAAGCTCTCAATCTAATTTCATCTAATGTGTGACCTTAGAAAAAATAAGAAATAATGTTTAAGTTAAACGAGATCTTTTTAATTGGTGGTAAGAACAATTCAAACAAATAGCGTTCAAGGTTATGTTAAAGGAATAAAACGGTTTTTCTGATGAAAGTATGCTGAGGAATTTTATAAAATCAACACATACCTAATTTCTTCACATGGACAGCTGATATTGTATTGTAATTAGTCATTTTAATAAATTTTTAATGATAAACATGTCAAATTATTTGAGGTTAACGCTTTGAACCAACAACCGCCAAAACAAACGCCTTGAAACTAGTAGCGCCGCCAAATTTGTCGGCGAATACTTTATGAACTATTTTGCTCTAGCGCGCGAAAACTCAAACCCGTGTATATTTTCAAGAATATTTAAATATTATTTTACTTATTAAAAGTGTTTTATTTTTACGTGCATATTGATTAAGTAAATTTTAAAATAATAAATTTTGATTTTAAAGATTTCAACCAATGATAAAAATACAATAAATTGAATTTTCGGATAAGATTGATAATATTTTCGAATAAAACAATAAAATAAATATGTAAAGTAATCTTTGGAAGGATTTAGCATAAAGATACAGGAAAATGAAGACGTACAAAATCGATCTTCTCGATTTTTTTTATTTTCGACAGGAAAGCCTCGTCCATAAGTTATCTAGATTGAAATTCCATCGGACACGATTGATTTTTGTTCTAACATACACAATTTATTAAAGACAATCGAACAGTTCTCAATAACAATAAAATTTTACACGTGACACCTTCGCACCGTGATAGAAGCATTTTTTTCGCTCTACTCAACGCAGGAGATCGATCAATGATTAATATAAATTTTCGTGACAATCAAATCTCGTCTCCTAATACGTGTATTTCAGAGAATAGATGTAATTCGTTAATGTAGATCGACTGATTGCTTCAACCAACGTGTCGACTGTTCACGGGGTGAATTTTCAAAGGTTTATTTAATTAGCTGATGAAATTACAGGATTAATTCAAGTACTAGTTCTCTAACAAGGTTCGCATCACAATCAGATAATGCCACAACATTGATTATGTAAGTCATTTAACTGCATATAAACGTATAAAAGATTTAAAACTATAATGTAATCGTAATCATATCATCATCGTCGTAATATCGTCGTTAACTTTGGTGTATTATTTTCTGTATCACTATAACATCCGTACGCATTCGTATTTTTGAGATTTTTGACAATGCGATGCAAGCAGAAAAAGTATTTACAATCTTTCACACAAAATACATTATACATATATGTCTATTTCAACGAATGGAAAAACGAATGATCGCAAGTCCAATTATTTTTATAAAGTAATAATTGGATTGCAGATATATGAAATGGTCGTTTTTTCTGTCACAAAAGGAGTAACCGAGTTGTATCAAATGCTCATTAAATTTTAATTCAAAACCCTCAGCAGTCAAAAAATTCAATGTATGTTCTCGTTAAGGGAATTTTCAAAGAATAAAAATGAAAAATATATATTGTTATATATATATGTATATATAAAAGTGTTCTGAATGCATCGCAACGTGATTGGTACAGCGTAATAATATGAAATCGATTTTCTGTTAGTGCAGGTAGATGCTTTGAACTACACCGACGTCGTGTAATACAGAGCTTTGTTTCTGAATATATACGCAAATTGCACAAGATTAGCGCAGACTGCTTTTGGGCCACTTTACAAGCCCACTTTCAAGTTTCAACTTTCAAAGTCGAATAACATTACTCAATATATATAGCAATTTAACACAGCGCATTGCTTAACTATATAGAGTAATTAGGACATCTTTTCACGCTACGCGTGTATAAATGCGCCTAATTCTATGTCAGTCGTACGTGCTCTGATCTTCCTAAAATCAAATATGCTTAACGCCAACTCTCGCTAATTAACCATTTAATCACGATAATTGTCGATCGTCGGATTCGCCTTTACTATAAAGGCAGGCATACCGCGCAAGCACATGTTCATGGACGTTTTTGCAAAAAATCATCATTTGTTAGATTATGTCTTCTTTCACATCTCTTCCTTCAGATCATGCCTACTTTGGTCAAAAACTTAGCAAAATATGCGAAAAAATGCGGTAGAAAAGTCTGGTATGCGTGCCCAAGATGCAGATCTTTTTTTCTTATACGATTATACGAAATACATTTAGTAATTATTTCAGTTTAGTCGAAAAGATAACACGATGTGTGTTAGATTTTTGAGGAGAATGCGGTTTCTCGAATTTCCCAAGCTTCAAATTACCGAGTTCATACCTGATCCGTGGATCAGTTTTCTTGAGATATATTTCAATAAAAAATCCCCTTGAAATTGCCCACATGAAAAGTCCCTCGATCTTCGAGAGGATGTTCCCAGGCAGGCAAAGTTCGAATCTCGTCAAATTGAATTCTGAAATGCTTTAAACGAGGGGAATAGTCTCGGCCTCTTTTCCTTCGTAGCTTGGGATTTTCAGCAATCCGCACACCCACAGCGACGGATAATAGCTTGCTCTTTAAAAACCAATTTTTTTTTTTCAATCCAATATCATCCCCAAAAGTTTCTTCATTTCGATTTGATTTCTTCGTAACGTATTTCCTGTTTAAACGAGCAACCTTTCTATGTGGGATGTAAAAATAATATCACACAATTTGAAAAATTGGTTTTTAAGAATTATCTTAATGAATAATTTACATCTAAACTCGAATAACAGACAACAACGACGAAATTCTGTATATCGTATATGCAGTTAAACAAATGAATCGTAAATTCTATTTGAATCGAAACATATTAGGGAAAGAGCCTCGAAAAATTTCTAGCATTTTAGAATGAGATCGAAAGTAACTTTTCCTATATTACGCTACTACAAAAGTAACAAACTTGGACTAGACTTCGATTCGATTTTCGAAGCAAATTTCGCGAGTATTGTAAAAATTCAGTTCTTAAAAGACTCGTCAATGAAATAGGTTTCACAATGCACACATAAAACTTGAAAACGTAACACAATATAACGAGCCACTAGACGGTTCGTAATTTTTAATACTCTAAACGCTATATAATACAATATATAGTAACTATATTTTAAAATACTGTATGGATCTTTTCGATATACCCTTTTTCGCACTTCTTTTTTCTCTCTCGTGTATAATACATACAATTTTTAATAAAACTTATTTCTTACTTCCTGTTTATGTATAATATATGTATATATATATATATTTACATACACACATATATATAT